>BGPR01011977.1:29910-46127 GCA_013235015.1 Araneus ventricosus
TGGAGAGGCTCCTTTCACAAAATGATTTCTTTCTTTTATTGATATTTTCAAACTAACAAAATATCAATTAGAATTTTAAAGATCGGAATATTTAAATGCCTATTGAACCTTAGCAGTTTATTTAAGACAATACATTTTTTAGGATTCATAATATATCGTCAAAACTGGATAAATATTTAAAGATTGTCTTCCTAATATAAACGTACTTCTAAGAAAATGTATATTATTATTTCCTAATCAAATATTTTTATGAAAGCTTTTAAATGTATTAAATAATATGAAATAAACTTGACTGATTCTACAAAATAAGGACTTTCCTTTGCTGTGTATTTTCAAGGTTTATATTCATAACTCTACCTCACCAACAATAATAAAAGGAACGTTTTTTTTATTTGATCTTGTTTCCTGTTTATGTCATTTTAAATTTAAATGCTTCTTTTCATATGTCTTTAGATAGCAGTGTCATACAGTGATTTAGTGCGCTTAACGGAAGAAAAGCTGATGTCTTCGAATGTCATCATCAACCCAGTAGCATACACCAGAAATGGAAGACGGGATCTGGAACAACAAGTCCTTCCATTCCATGTAGACGGAGTTGCTTCAGTCCTAATCGACGCACCCAAAACTGCAGAGAAGATTGTGATAAGGGTAAATATAACTGTGTAAACAGTTCTCATATGTTTGATATATCTTATATCGTTAATTACAACTCATTTTGACAGTCAATAGTCAGTGGCAACTCATGTTGACAGTCTAGAGTCAGTGACAATTCATGCCGACAGTCTACGGTCAGTAGCAATTCATGTTGAAAGTCTATAGTCAGTGACAACTGATGCTGACAATCTGTAGTCAGTACTCCGTGAGTTACAATCTGAGTCCGTGTCAACTCACAATGTAACAGTAGGTAGAAAATTACAAGCGACTGCATTTTTGCTGAATGACATAATGATAACTTTTGGGACTATTAAAAACTTTATAACAGTCTTTGGAAAGACTTTTGAAGAAAGCGATTTGCTTCTCAATTCGGCGCATTGGTTTTAAACGGATTTTTAACTAGGATTATAAATGCTGAAAATTTGACTGAAATTATGATTGAATATTATTTATACAAGTATCTATCATATGCGAAAGTAATGATAAATCATTCCTATTAAAATCCGAACGTCAATAAACGTATGTATGTATCTATCTCCGGCTATCTTCTCACGAACCACTGAACCCTAAAACAAGCAAAAAGTACCAAAAGGCAGGAAATAATCCAAGGAATCCCTTTCAACTATTGAAATTCCAAAACAATTATTAGTTAAAAGATATTAATTAAAAACTTAATATTGATTGTAATTCCGCTCTAATGAAGTTTGTTTCGAACACCAAACGTAATTTACTGAATTTTGAGAAATTTTTACAAAAATAATCAGTTAACCCTAGAAAATTTGAATTTCCCACATCTGACGTTCTAATTTATTTATCAAACGAAAAAATAGATGCATTATCGGAAAGAGCAAACGATTTCCGTTCTAATGAAGTTTGTTTTGAATGTCTAACGTAATTTACTGAATTTTGAGAAAATTTTAAGAAATAGTCGGTTAATTCTAAAAAAATTTGATTTTGAATTTTAATTTCCTGCATCTGACGTTCTAATTTCGTTATCAATTTGAAATTTCGTGAAGTAATAAATATAACATTTCTCTGTAATTTAAAAAAGAACTGTTGAAATATCTTCGTCCGTTCATTTTTAATTTTTTCTTTCTTAAAGTGTTAAAAAAATTTCGAAGGAAGAACTACTCCAAAGCGGCCAGTTTCTCCCTGTCTACGTCTGGCGCCATCTTTCGGGATTATTCCCTCCTTACTTTTTAGTATGTTTCGCTAAGAGCAATTTGAAATCATTTCATTTTATGCAGTGGTTTAGTCGTAAATTAAGCAGTGCTGGAGCATTCTAACCTGGGAGAAAAGTTTGTTTTGAACTTCTAACGCAATTTTTTCGTGATGAGCTAAAAGAGTTTCTTTACAATCTACGTAAAACGGTCCATAGCTTTTCGCGCTAGATATCGTTCTAAAAATGGCCCTCAGGTGATGACGAAGAGGGTACTGTGTTTTACGATCCAGAGGCGTTGTTGGCGACATTGAGTTGTTGTGAAGCATCTTTCGGCGACTGTTTTTCAAAAGAGGCATTCTTTGTAGGAATGACTAAGAATAATTTCGTGAGCTGTCACTCGATCGGATAAATAATACGTTTTGTCCCGTTTCCTGCTCATCGAGTTCTTATCTATGGTTCTGCTTGTTTTTTGGATTTTAGCTCATTTATTTTGATACTTTTTGTTTTGATTTTATAACTTCATTTTGAGTTATATTTGATTGAATATGTATTGCTTTTTTCGCGTACTCTGTGTGTACTGTTTTCCTACAGTTAAAATGTCATTATCGCGAAGAAAAATAAGCGGGAAAATCAATAATGTGTATCTTTTGCTTTGATTTTGTTTCCAGAACTTTTTCGTGTCGTTGTGGACGTTTTTTTTTTGTTTTTTTTTTTCATTTTGTTGAAGTCCTGATTTCCTGGGCAACGCCGTGCGCGTACTTCTGGCTTAGTGTAAAAACCAAAAAAATCACCAAAGAGAGGACAATTTAAAACATAATAACATTTGAAGTTAAAAAATACCATTTAGGCTAAATTCAAGAAGGTATTTACTGCCATTCATAATTTCATTATAACAGCTAGTAAAGACACAATAAAAAATATCACAAATTTGCAATGCTTTACAGGCTTACTATGAAGACATGCAGGACCCTGAAGCCAGATCACGAGCAGAACTTACAATTTTGGCGATGTATAACAGAAAAGATCGATATCTTCATGTGTCCACCAGTACAAAAAGAGCTGAGGTAGGTGCTTTTTAAAGTTCTATAAGATAAATACAGTAGCTATAGTTCTTAAATAATTAGAGTAGCTATAGTTCTTAAATAGGAGGGAAGTTCTTGAAAACCATGATTCTAACTTTTAAATTATGTCACTAAAGAATAAATGATTACCCTAGGAATATTAAAGTATCTAGAATTCGTTTTTACTTTATCCTGTGCCAAGAAATTTTAATAATTCTCCGCGTTTTGGAAATCCCTGGGGGGGGGGGAAATAATACGTTTTTCAGAACTATGTCTGTCTGTGAATATGACAACTCTAAAAAGTAAACAGATGAAATTTGGTATATGGACCAACATTATAGAGGGTTCCCACTTAAATCCTTTACATCACTTCCTAACTTCTAAACAGTGATAGATTAGACCATAAAGTTGGGGTCTACTTATAGTTTAAAGGCTATGTGCTACTCGATGAGACAACTTACAACGCCATCTATTGGCAAATTTTGGAATTAGCTTCCCTACCTCGTAAACGGTGAAACATACGAGAAAAAGTCAATTAGAAAGATGTAGAACACTCTTGATTTAGTACGAAAAGATACCTTGCGCACATTAATACACAAAACAGAATGTAAAAAATGAACATTTCTTTGATTGCGATTTTCAACACTATGGCGTAGTGAAACGCGAGCGAAGACCTGATAGAAAATTCTGGGGACACATAAAAGGACAGGTATATGCGACCCCTCGGCCAACATTTCAGGATCTTCGACGACGCATTACTGATGCTTGTGCTTCCGTAACACCTCCATGTTACACAATGTGCAGCGAGAAATCCAGTCCAGAGTGCAAATGTGTATAGTGGCTAACGCAGAGCATTTTAAGCAATATAAATAAATGATCCAGAAGACAGGGACGTGTCTCAATTTCTTTATTCCACTCTTTATGACATGACAATTTTCGAAATCGTGACCAAACATATGTTCTTTTTTTACATTCTGTTTTGAGTATTAATGTGCGCAAGGAATCTTTTCGTACTAAATACAGACTGCTCTACAATTTTCTAATTGACTTTTTTCTCATTTCTTTCACCGTTTACGAGATAGGACCGTTATTTCCAAAATTTGCCGATAGATGGCGTTGTAAATTTTCTCATCGAGTAGCGCATAGCTTTTTTAATATACCTAGACACCAACTTTATGGCCTAAGCTTTCACCGTTTAGAAGTTAAGGGGGTATAAAGGATATAAGCGGGAACCCTGTATATATTTATCAAATTATGGACAAAATCTGCATACAGTACTGTCTGTCCGCCACGAGAGGTCTGCTCTCCAAGTTGCCTCGTTGACGGCGGTCGCTATAGCAACCGGTTATGTTAGGATTATCCATTTCGAATTGTAGGAATACGACAAAAGTCTGGGTTTTATTTTATTCTTGGCGCAAGTTTGGGGCGGTAAAAAGAGTTCATCATCCTTGAACGCTTACCTAATCGAAATTGATTCATTTTGCGATAACCTGTTTCTTTAGCGACTGCCGACAACGAGGCAACTTGACAAACAGACATTAAGACGACGTACAGACAGTAAGTTTGTCTGCTTTACCTATCTGTGCATATAAACACGATAATTCAAAACTGAAACGAGTTAGATGAATGAAATTTCGCACATCCTTTTACCATTAAATTTGTAGATATGTGACAAATTTTGGATCCAATCCGCCAACGGTTTGAATGTCTGCCGTTTCGTAATGCCACATATCGTTTCTATATGAACGGAAAACTGAAAAATGCCGCAAGCTACATAACTGACGTTCAACACCACACGAATATTCTTGATATTTGTCTTGAAGACTTGTATGTGCTTTTATAAGAAAGATGAAGACATCTGCGAAGGCTTGCAGATGACGTCTTTCCAGCCACGATTGGGTTAGTACTTCGTTCGTCAAAAGATTCCAAAATTCCGGAACAGTGATTGAGCCTTGTGGGCAGCCCCAATGTTGTGGGAGTGTAGCTGGTCCTTGAGGGGTATTTAAGCTACTTGCCTGTCTGAAAGCAGATCTATCAATGTTTCTTTTGTATTGGAAATTAATATTGCTTACACTATAAAAAATATCCATTTTTTCCCGGACTTTTTCCGTATATTTGACGGTTTAAAGCTGTTTTGTTGACAAAACGGTTTTTCACCGTTTTTCGCACCAGCCATAAACGGTTTAAAACCGTCAGTTCAAAATATATTTTTCGTCATACGGTATTGCTTTCCGTACGATAACTTTCCCTTTTCTTAAATGTAATTTTATTGCATTCATTTCATGTTTTTTATAGGGTTCCATCTCCGTAACCTTAAAACACGTGTTCTGGTAATAGTAGATTTTTATACCACTAAGTGGCGCCACTAGAGCTATAGTGACTCTAAAACTCAAATAGATTATTTTTACTTTATTTTATGAAGTCTCCGGTGATCTAGTGGTTAGAGCGACTGCCTTTTATTTCTAAGAACGCGGTTTCGATCCCCGGCTCGTAGGAGTTAGAAGTTTTGTCACCATCTTGCATCGAAATCCTCCAAGTAAGTTCGATTAAAAATTAAACTAATTGAAATTAATAATTAAGCCTTGATTAATTAATATTCCTAATTGATAATACACATCAGCACATTTCAACTCAACTAGAACAGAAGGAGAAAAACAACTCAACTCAGTCGATGACGTCACTTACTTCGATGACTTAATTTTTACGGAGAAAACTTAATTTCATACGGTAAAAAACCGTTGTGACTACGGATTTACTTCGTAACTTTTACGGGAAAAACTTGTTCCTGTATGGTAAAAAACCGTTGTGCTTACGGATTTACTTCGTAACTTTTACGGTCTTGCACAACCAACTCAGCTGCCAGTTTAAAACCGTAAATTTTACGGGATTTTTTTTTACAGTGTATCAAACAAATTTACAGACAAACGAAATGCAAACGGTCGGAATTAAACAGGTTCTCGCTTCGCTTGGTCTATAAAACAGATTTTATTTTAATAAGATCTAGTATCTAACAGAGAAAATAAATTATAAAAATAGTTTTTCAATCTACTAGATCTTAGAAATGATTGGAATGTCTTAGCGCGTATTTTAAGGGGATGCATTACCTTCTCAACATTTTTTTATTTGAAATATTATTGATAAAATTTTAATATTGTTAAGACTTAACAATCATATAAAGTCATCTTGAGGAGAAACAAAATCCATTTTGATCCGCTTCCTTAGTTGAAATTTAAATTTTTTAAAGAAAAATTCAATTTTATAAAATCCCTTCTACTTTTGCAATTATGAATACTGTTGCTTCAAACTTTATTTCAAGATTCACTGAAATATATTACACAAAACTGAGCATGGATTTTAAGGTGTATCTAATATTCGCTTAAATATAGATATTTTACTGAATTATATTGCGAAAAATGCGGAAATTTAGCAGTATCTCGCTTTATATCTTGCATATAAAAAACTAAACAACTGAGTGTTTATTGCACGCACAGTTTTATCATATACATAATGAAAAACATGTTAAAATTTGAAAGCTCTGTCTTAAAAAGGAAAAAAGCCTTAGCATTTTGAAAACATGAAAATGCAGAAGAGTCCACATGGAGAAAAATCCATTTAAAGTTGACATTTGCGCATTGTTTTCATTAATCATCGCAAATACAAATCTGAAAAACTTCTAAAATACTAAAGGTACAAATTTGAAATTTTGATACATTAAGTCGAACGATAAGAGGAACGAAATAAGCCAATAAAATGAAAATTTTGGTCATTATTTGGGTAATGTTTCCCCTTAAATTTTTCCCATGATTCTAGATTTAGTTTAGTTTAGCTATATTAACATCCCGTTTTGAAGCAACACGAGGGCTATTTTGGGACGGACCTCGTAATTTTGAATCATGGTCAGATGACGAGGACGACTCCTGAACTGGCACCCCATCTCCAAACTTCCACGCCACATCAACGGGAGGACGTTTGGCAACTACGTGTGATTTAGCGTGCAACAAGCCCCACGCACTGCGGATCCCCAGTGGAGTCGGGGTTCGAATCCTAGAATCCGACGGCCCCAGGGCCAACACCTTACCACTAGGCCACCGGGGCCTCCCCATGATTTTAAAATCATCCTGTATACATTGTAACCATTGGCTTCTATAAGTTTAAAAAAGTATCAAATGCGCTAACAGTCACAGATAAATATAAGAATAATTTCGTGAGCTGTTACTCGATCGGATAAATATTACATTTGTCCCGTTTCCTCATAGAGTTCTTCTCTGTGGGTTAAAAAGTTGCCGGTTTGGGGAAAATTAGAATGGAATATAATAGCATAAAAATGAAAGAAAAAAAAGAATTTCAAATAATGTTGCATAGAACAAGAAATCGGAAAAGCTAAATAGACTTACTCGGTTTTCCTAATACTATAATGCAAACAAAAGCAAAAGAAGAAAATATATTCTATGGAAAAATTCAAACTAATAAAGCGACGAACTCAACCGAAGTGGCGAAACGTTAAAGGAAGCCAAACGATAAGAAAAAGTTCGAGCAAAAGATTTTTCCCGAAATAATAAAAAATGGAAAATAGTATAAAAAATGGAATAAATTAATTTCAATTCTTTTTAAAATTTTTACCCAAATAATTATTTGCATTGTTTTAAATTATCACATTAACAAGTAATATAAAAAAAAATTAAAGTCAATTTCTACGTAGGTAATTCGAGAAATAATGAAAAATGTACTGCGCATGCGCAAAGATATGGCTAAAATATGGGGGTGCTTCGATGATCCCATAGGCCAACTATATATCCAAGAACGAAGTCTGTAATGTTAACAGTTTTCGAGATATAATGAAAAACGTACTGCGCATGGGTCATGCAAAATATAAAATGACAGACAGACAGACAAACAATAAAAGCGAATTAATATTGCTTTGTCATCTAGTTCTGAGCTATGTTTAAAGTTTCAAGTCTCCAGCTCATCGGGAAGTTAGTTTAAAATCGATTGCAAGATTTGAACAAGATATATAAATAAATAAATATATATAAGGAGAATGTGAACTAATAGTAGGAATTGAAAAACACTTTATTTATTAAATAATTACTTGAACTCTTTTAAAATAAATATTCTCTGCATTTGAGTTTCCATATTGGCGACAAAGTCCACCTAACCAGAAAATACGCAATGAATACCAGATGAATTCGTGTATTGAATTCCACGCGCATTCAGCAAAACCTATCGAACCAAGGTCGTGCGATGACCAAAGGAACGCCTAATGGCTGTCAGGAAGGCTTCAATATTTATGAAGCATCTGGCAAAACCGGCAGACTTATTAACATTAAAACAATAGAAATAAATATTTACCAGACTGTTACATAGTAGCAATTTAATAGTAGCAAATTTATTTGGTAGCCACTGGTAGCAAATAAAGATAAGAAAAAAATAAGGAAATACAATACACAGGAAAACAAAGCTGAACGCAAATGCAGATGAAAACAGAGTTGAAAATAAACAAAAATAACAGAAAGAAAATATTATGTATTAAATAAAACCAGCGGGAGTGGTCTTCCCTAAACTTTCTCGTATAGTTTTCAAGTAGTTTTATAGTATAGTCAAGTTTTTGAGTTATACTGCTCGCATGACCGCGGACAGACAGACTTCCGATAGACAGATTTTGTCCAAAATTTGCTAGAAACCTACGAATTGCGTTTAAAGACCACATACCAAATTTCATCCCCGTTGCTCTAATAGTTTTAGAGTTATCGTGTTCATAGACAGACAGACATAATTCCAAACTTGTATTTTTCGGACTCAGGGAGGTCTGAAACGTGGAGATTCGTCAAAATCTCGAGTTCGAATTTTTCTGGCGATTACAATACTCGAATTTTTTTGACGATTACAATACTTTGTCTTTGTATACTTCGTATGCGAGAAAGTGAAACAAACAAACAAACCTGTCATCAAATATCTGTTACCACGTTTCAAAAAATATTATTTTGAAGCAGGTGCGATAAAATAGACAATGCAATGTTTACTAAAGCGAAAATTCTGCTTTGGGATTGAATTCCCAAAGCGGGTGAATAAAAGATTTTCTGAAATAATGAGAACAGTTTGAATTTTATTTACAACAATAAAAAAATTTTTACAATTCATGTTTGAAAACATTATTGTTGTAAATTTTATTTACAACAATAACAGATTGCTACCAGTACGCATGCGCATGATAATTGGATTAAAAGAAATTGAATATGCAATATGAACGCCTCTTTTTGACGGATTTGGCCCAAAATTTTATACGGACCTACATTCATGACGATAAAACTGTATACCAATTTTATCCATCTACCTATTCAAGTTTTGAGTTATAGTGTTCACATGACCGCGGACATACAGACAGACAGACAGACTTCCCTTTGACGGATTTTGTCCAAAATTTGATAGAAATCTACAAATTATGTTTAAAGAGCACATACCAAATTTCATCCCCGTAGCTCTAATAGTTTTCGGGTTATCGTGTTCACAGACAGACATGATTCCAAAATTGTGTTTTTCGGACTCAGGGAGGTCTAAAACGTGGAGATTCGTCAAAATCTCGAGTTAGAATTTTTTGACGATTACAATACTTTCTCTTTGTATACTTCGTATACGAGAAAGTAAAAATTTTTAATGGAAGGATAATACAGGGTGTTTCACAAATATCTGGCAAAAATTAAAGGGTAGATCAGGCATATGATAAGCATCCAAAATCACCTAGGAATATGGGTGCGCAAACGCCATCCAGAGGCAGTAGAAGACATTAAAATAATACAGCAATTGCCGACACTTTTTCAAATTTGCACATTTTTTTGAATATTTCCTCGAATTTCGACCATATACAGAATAGATTTTAACTCACAATTTACATTGAAGATTCGGTCACGAGGGAATTTTGAGGTCCGACCAAAAATTGGTGATGTTTAAAGGGGATTTTAGCTCATCCCATTTCATAGAAATCTGATAATGGTTTGCGACTTTCGTCAATTATTTTGTGCGTTATGCGCAATATTTATATGCATGTTCGAAAAAATAACTGGTATATTCGGGAAGATATACAGGTTTCTTTAAAAAATCCCAATTTTTTCTCGTGTTTTTTGCTTATAACTTGCAGCGTTTAAAACCATATTGTATGAAACTTATAGAATACGTGACAATATGCTAGAGTAGCGTTGTCTAAAAATTTGAAGTAAATACTCTGATTATTAGAGAAGGTATGAGGATTTTTAATAAATGATTTTTATGGCGCATGCGCTGAAGGTAGCCTAAGGTTCTTTCACAACTTCAGAGCCAGATATAAAAGGCAACTTATATAAAAATTCCAGTTCTATAACCTTTACGATTGAGAAAGATATGGGGATTTTGGACAGCGCTGTTTTATTTTAAATGCCATCGGCTGCCTCAAGACGGCGTTTGCGCACTCATGTCCTAGGGAATTTTGTATGCTTATAGTATGCTTGCCTACCCTTTCATTTTTTTCCAGATAGTTTTGAAACACCCTGTATAGAAACAAGAGCCCATTGTAACAGTTTTAAACTAAAATTTATTCACTAACTTTGGAAAATTTGAGATATAAAATTTTGGAAATTTCATCTTAGTTTTATATTTTTCACATCTTCCAACTTATCAGAATGAGTGATACATAGCTATTTTGATGCTTGTGAATGAACTTATTATCGAAATAGATTGTGATCATCATGTTTATTTTTCAGGCAGGGGAATATGCAGTATTTCACGTTTGGACCAATTTCCACTTGAAATCATTTAATTATATGGTAAGTTTTACTACCTTACTCAAAAATGATTTCGTTTTCATCTCTGTATATACATATTTTAAATGCATACCTTTAAATTACTCATGCTAAGCGTTGATGAAAGTAGTCTTCTGAATGGATTAATAAATTTAATTGAAATATCAGGCAAGTGCTTCAACAAATTTACTAAGTTAAAATTATAAAAGTTCTCTAAAATAGTTTTAATTTGAAAATGTATTAATTAATGTATGAAAGGCATTTTTGAAATTTAATTTTTTTATCTAATTATAATTTCATCAACAACTTTAACAGAAAATCTGACCAATTTAATGTCTAACTAATAAAACAATCTAGTTAATGCATTTTCTTTTGCATTATATTACTTGTATTTTACTTTACCAGTAGACCTGTGTAAATTCAATATGTTTCAGATTTTCGAACTATTATTAAATAGAATTTTTTTTAAATCTGACATGAAGTATAGCATTATCTTTAATGAAAATTAAAATCTCTCATTCATTAAAAAAACAAGAGGTTTTTTTTTTATTTACCTTGCAAAAACCGACTTACTGAAAACAAATCTATGGTTACAGAAAATAAAGGTTATATAATACAATTAAAGAAAATACAAATCATATTTCTAGAATTAAAAATTATGCATGAATTCTTAAAGATTCAACTGCAGATATTAGCACCACTACTGACAAAATGCTTACCAAATTTGGGTAGGGGCGAAAAGTTATATCATATGAGATTTTCTCATTAATAACATTAATTATTAATGAGAAATATAATTATTATACTAAAATAAAATTATAATTATTGAGATTTTCGAGTACTTTTTTAGTTTTCTGTTTTTTTTTCGTTTTGTTGATCAAATTATTGTATAAAAATAATTTATTAGCATTCTATCAACTAAAAAAGGCAGCTATGGTGGTAGACAGCCATAATGAGCAGAAGTCGCCGGACTGTTTAAAATAACAGTTTCTATCAGCTAGGTAGGCGAAAAAATTTCTTTAGTATTTAACAAGTTAGAAAAACAGTTGACAGCTGTTTTCTGTTTCGAAATTTACCTCAGTTGATCTAAAACAAAAATTAACATATGCTATTAATTATAAATTTCGTTTAATAATATTCACTATTAGACTTCGTTGACTTTTTATTCAAAGTTTGAACGAGACAAATAGAGAGAGAAAAAGACCATGGCATTAAGATATAATCTGATTTTATTTACATCAGTTTTTCTTCTTATCAGGAAATCTTTCATCTCAAATTTTCAACAAGCTGTTGTTTTCATCTTGTAAAACAACAGATTTATTTTTCTTTAAATATCTTGGTTCTTATCAGTCATAGACCAAAACACTGTTCTGGAAATCTCTAGTAATAATAAAGGTATGTGTGTGTGTTGGCGCTCTACAGGGCAGACAACAAGACATTGAGCCACGAACTTTGGCATGAACATACTTTGGAGGGTGGAAATGTGCAGGTCGGAGACACTTTTTTGAAGCTTTAATTAATTAAAAATTAAACGAAATTTTGGCGTTTTTTCTTAATGACTTCCGAAAATATTACAGAATAAAAACGATTTTTTCGCCATCTGAAAGCTCAAAAAATTATCTTCTCAATGATATCAATTAAGTTGTACAATTTTTTCCTCTAATTTTAATAAATTTTTAAAAATATTTTTTGGCATAATTTACAACAATACTTTTCATTGTTCGAATGCAACTGAAGACGTTTTCATTGTTTAAATAAATATTTAATTGCGTAATTCTTTTTCATTGTTGTAATCTGAGATAATATCCTAATTCGTTTTACTTTCGTATTTTAATTCATTAAAACTTTTGTGAAATCTGTAAACAAAGCTCTCCGAGATATTACTCTGCTTATATTAACCGTTTACAGACAGAATTAAGATCCAGATTAATTTTTAATTACTTTTTTGCATATTTCACCTTCTAATGCTTTAATTAAATGATATCTATCAATAAAATATGAATAAAAATTTATATATGCTTTTTTTAATGTTCCCAATTGGGAACCTGATTAAGCTCATGACACTGGATATTGAAATGGAAAAATTGATGATCACACTGAATTTTTTTTAAAGAAATGTTTCCTAAAAAATATTTTTATAACTAAGCGCAGATCTGAATTCAATTGAAAATTTTTGAATTTAAAAGAATAAAAAAATTATTTTGCAGATAAAAGTGAAAAATAAATCTTTATAACGGTATCCTATGGCACTGTGTGGGAAGTCGTTTAAATAAAATACTGTACTGTAATCCCTTATTGTATACCCTTATTGTACTGTAATCTTGTATTACTAGAAAATCACCCGTCATACCATGACGGGTGCAAATTGCCTCTTCATTCGAGAGATTACCCCTCAAATCTGGCGCGTTTAAATAGATACACTATATGCCCAAAAGTATCCGGACACTTGCACATTTTCACATTTTTAGAATTTCTTCGGAATGATTTAACTGACTGCCTTTAAATTTCGGAAATGGAAAGAATAGACAATAAGTCACATTTTACATTGAAGATTTGGTCCTGAGGGCAATTAGGGGACCATCTACAAACTGATGAAGATAAAAATTTTTTGGCCTACCACGCTTCACAAAATATTGATAACAAAAGAAAACTTTCAGAAATGGTAATATATAATGTGAGTAATATTTACACGAATTTTTGTAAACTCATCGCAAATACTTCGGAAGATATAAAGGTTTTCTTAAAAAATCTCAAATTTTCCCACCTGTTTTTTGCTTATAACATGTAGAGTTTTCTGTTATATTATACGAATCTTACCGAAAAGATGACAATATGTTAGAGAAGCATTTTGTAAAAATTTGGAAAAGACTGTTTGAATATTACAGGAATTATGATTATTTTTAGTAAATAATTTTTACTGCGCATGCGCGGAACGTAGTGTAATTTTTCTTTCACAACTTTAAAGCCAGATATATAGAGCAACTTATATAACAAAATTCAGTTCAATATCATTAGTATTCAGAAAGTTATCAGCATTACAACAAGCAGAATTTTAGCTCCTGTAAAAGAGAAGCTAAAAGATGAGGGGTTGTACACAAATTGATATTTTTAAACTTATATCTTTAAATAGTTATATTGAATTGTGTAGTGGTTAGAATTTGCTGAATACCCATGAACGCATATAATATTCGTAACGAATAAAAAATATATATGTAGAATTATTAAAATATTTTAAGAAAAGAAATTAATTAGATAAAAAATCGTCTAGCCATAAAAGAAATATATTTAAAAATATCGTTTGGCCGTAAAATTGTACTATGTAACTTGTTAATAATCATGCAAATAATATAATTAAAGCAATAAATTTTTTGTTATTTATAGTGCCTAATTAGCTGGAATTTAAGTTATGCAAGTAATTGATAAGTCTTCATGGGTATTCAGCAAATTCTAACCACTATACAATTCAATATAATTATTCAAAGATGTAAGTTTAAAAAATATCAATTTGTGTACAACCCCTCATCTTTTATCTTCTCTTCGACAGGAGCTAAAATTCCGCTCGTTGAAATGCCGATATCTTTCTGAATACTAATGATATTGAACTGAATTTTATTATATAGGTTGCCCTATATATCTGTCTTTAAAGTTGTGAAAGAAACATTACACTACATTCCGCGCATGCGCAGTAAAACATTATTTACTAAAAATGCTCATAATTCCTGTAATATTCAAACAGTCTTTTCCAAATTTTTAAAAAAGTCTTCTCTAACATATTGTAATGTTTTCTGTAAGTTTCGTATAATATAACAGCATACTCTGCATGTTATAAGGAAAAAACAGGTGAGAAAATTTGAGAATTTTTAAGAAAACCTTTATATCTTCCGAAGTATTTGTGCTGAGTTTACAAAAATTCGTGTAAATATTACTCACATTATATATTACCATTTCAGAAAGTTTCATTTTGTTATCAGTATTTTGTGAAGCGGGTGGGCCAAAACGTTTTATCTTCATCAGTTTGTAGACGGTCCCCATTGCCTCAGGGCCAAATCTTCAATAAATGTGAGTTGTGTCCATTCTTTTATCCGAAGTTTAAAGGCAGTCAGTTAAACCATTCCGGAGAAATTCTAAAAAATCTGAAAATCTGCAAGTGTCCGGATACTTTTGGGCATATAGTGTATATATGCCAGAGAAATGTTTAACATTGATTGAAAACAAATAAAATAAACACATGTTTTATGACAGGAAATATTTTCTTATTTACATATGATTTACATATTTCTTCATTCAAAAAACCTCTTGGTAAACAATATTCCGTGCGAAGTATATTTCGTTGTTTAACAATTTTATTATAATTCAATAACCATGGAATTCTCAGCTTGTCAATCGTAAGTCAAAAGTTTAAATTTCAAAGGAATTCTTTTTCGAAATTCTAATCGAAACAAAGCACTTCTCTGCTTGTCAAACGTTGCCAAAAATATTATCAAGTTATATCATCACGATTGCAATAAATAATCAAATGGCGTTCAAACTATATCACGCGCATGGTATACCATTGATGTAATTTAGTACTTCCTATTAGAAAACGGGAATTAATGTGAAATATACGATTAATATAATTTAAAATTCCTCGGGAACACTTGATCACATCGAGATAAATTTTATATCAATAGAAATTTGAAATTAGAACGCCAATTACTCTTTTAAATTTAAAATGACTGAAATTTATGTTCTCTAACAATGAAATAATGCTGTTTAACGTCTCGCAGTGCTATGGCGTTAGTTTTATTGTTGGTAACGTCAGATCCTTACCGAGGGATCTGGCTATTATATTAGTAATAATAAAACAGATGAATCTTTTTAAGCTATTATTTATTTAAGTGGAATGACCGTTTGTGGTTGTTTTTTTAAATAGTAAAAACTCTGGCCACTTTCTGACATAAAATGATGAGATATCCACTGCTTTTTCTTTCTCCTAGGTCATAGCGAAGGAAATCATCGTTCAGTCCGGCACAGAGAAGGTTCTGGGGATGATCCACAGCATCACCACCTTCTCCGTCCCCGTCTCCCCGGAGATGGCTCCCGTTTTCCACATGGTCGTCTACCATCTCGCAAACGACGGAGAGGTATTCACCGACAGCGTCATCCTGCCTGTGGATGCAATCAACAAACGAAAGGTGAGTCTCTGTTACATTTACAAAGTTATTGTTATTGTTTCCATATAAGTGATAAGTCATATGCAACAGACTTTCCGAACAGTATCATGGGCATAACCTGTTAGGCTATATGAGTGGGCAGAGGCGCAGGTGGAAGAAATAAGACCAGGGATTACCAAACACACATTTATTAACACATACACAGAACAAAAACAACAAGACAGTAATAAGGGCACATCACAGGTCGGTAACGAAATTTCGTGATCTGGTGAGAAGTTAGATTCGCACAGGGTTGCCAAATCAGAATAACAAAATAAGGCCAAACTTTCTTAAAAATAAGGCCAAATCTTCTTAAAAATAAGGCCAAACATTCTTTAAAACATAAGGCCAATAAGGCCAAATCTTCTTAAAAATAAGG
>BGPR01011978.1:0-46590 GCA_013235015.1 Araneus ventricosus
ACATTTTTTGAGAAAAGCAAACACTATCGAAAAAACCCTAAACAGTAACACTTAAGTATATATAAACATTACAAAGTTAAAATAACGAGATGTTTCACATTATTAGTTAAGTTTACTTAATATTTTTTAACTTTAACATTAAAGTTGAGCTTATATTATAACACTAGATAGGAACTGATTACTTACTTATAGATAATATGGGACAAAGAGTATACAGTCTCCTGAAAATGTTTGACTTTTGCTTATTGACACATAGCGTTTAAGGAGCTATAGATTGGTTACATTAAACGAACGCAAATTCTACTGTGCGCATTCCACCAAATTCTTTTACAGAGTCAGTGGTATAGATGCCCCGAGCGCCACTCAGAGGAAGAGCCGCAGAGATAAAATATTATTGTGTTTATGTGAGTTTTGAAAATCAAACGTGAAGAGGAGTGAGAAATAGTGCCCCATGCCTCATTCACACATGCTAGACCACTGAGGGATGGAAAAATCACATTATGTCCCGGTTACCTAACCGAGTGGCAACACGAGTATGTAGATGAGAAGCTGAAGGATAAGCAAGCAAATTCTCGCTTCCCTAGTGGGCATACTGTCCAACCGCCACGAGAAAATCCCCAGACACGCCTGTGGCGGTCGTTGAGAAAACGGGTTATTCCAATGCATTTTGGGGGTGAAGAAGAGAGCTTTATTTCATTTGTCGCAGATAGAATCGGCTGAGGTCTAATTTCGCTTTGTACTTCGGTCGAAAACGAATTCCTCGCCTACGAAGTGCGCTTAGTTTGACAAATGTTGCGGTTGATTTTACGCCCGTTTTTCTCCTTTCTTCGACATCTCTACTTGCGGCAACTATGTTCAGGGTTTTTCTTGTGGCAGTATGACAGTAGTAATGTTGTTGGGATGAGATCTTCACTCCGATGACGGAACGTACCTCTCGGGGAAAGGTTGGATCGTGGCTGGTGATGGCTATTAAGCCCCTATCAGACTAGTCTTTTTTTCGGTGAATCAAGAACGATTTCGTCTCTTGGTCAACGGAACAGGTTTTATTTCACTTTATCAGATAATAACAGATTATGCTTTTATCTGATCTAATCTTTTCATGTGTTGTCATCGTTTTTGCCTTTCTCGTATACGAAGAGAAACTGTTGTAATCGTCAGAAAATTCGACCTCGAGATTTTGACGAATCTTCACGTTTTAGACCTCCCTGTGTCCGAAAAACACAACTTTAGAATTATGTCTGTCTGTCAGTGAATACGAGAAAATTTAGGAGAGACCACTCCAGCTGGTTTAACTTGGGAAGCGATCTCGAGTTTTTATTCTTGTATTTATCAGCACTCGCCATAACCCGATATCCTGAAAAACTGAACCAATAGTTTTCGACTTGTTAGTGGCGTCACTGGCGGAAAAAGGCCATATTTTCGGAAGCGATCGCCAAATACAAAATGGATGCCAAGAGATACGTTTGGTCAGTAATTGATTTATTTGAAAATTTGTTTCTGGCTTGATAAAGTTTGCATTGTTCATTTTTTTAAAATTTCTTACAGAGGCGATGCCGAATAGAATTAAGAACGGTTTTGTAAATGCATTGAGTAGAAAAATTGTACTAGTTTACTGCTAAACTTATTTAGAGCTATTACAAACAATGATAATCAATGATAAATGTATATTAAATTGTAATCTTCTTATTTATGTTAGGTTATTATTGTGTAAAATATCGGATAAGTTTTCGCTGTTTTCAAACAGATGGCGTTCCCAGAACTGCGTGTGCATAGTTTAAGATGGTAACGCATCTGATAGAAGAGCTATAAGCAAGCTTAAAATTCAGTGTATGTATGTCATTTCGCCGAAGTGTAAACAACGAAACAAACACAGGAAATCGCTATCGACTACAACTGTTTCGTTTGAGCCAACATTAAAGGAAAAAGGCCACTATACGAGCAGAGACACGACAAAGTGATTTTGCAGCATGACTACGCTCGGCCACATGTTGCAAACCCGATGAAAACCTACTTGGAAACTCCTTCAATGTGAAGTCCTACCCCACCCGCCGTATGTACCAGACATTGCCCCTTCCGATTACAGGGTGCGCAGTGATAAATTACTGCAAAAATTAAGTATTTTTAAGCACCTTAACCAAAAAAATTAAGCACCTTTGTACAAGCTTGCATGCGTAGACCCACGTATTTTCTAAGCATAGGATGATTTCTGCTTTATAATAATCCATAATTATTATTGAAAAATTTAAAATATATATATATTTTTAATTTTAAATATGTATTTCTTTAAATTTTAATATTTATTTCTGTATTCGCACAATGTACTCTATTGTAAAATAAAGGATGTCTTTTTGATTTGACAAAAATATCGAAATGATAATATGCTAATTCTCTCTACCAAAAATTAAGTCAACCTTTATAAGATTAACAACAAAAATCTGTGCGACCTTTTTCAACATTTATTAAAATTAACAAATTGCCAATTAATTTGCCCCTTTGGGATAATCATTCCAGTATTTCAATACACGGCAGTACCCATTGTTAAAGAAAGAGGGAGCGGAAAAAACGTCATTAATAGCCCAGTCAATGAAGGGTTTAAAAAAAACATTGAATCATATACAGTAGAGTCTCCCTACAGCGAATTTCTCCCTATAACGAAATTTTTAATCGGAATGTTAAAAAACATTCAAAATATTCTCCATATAGCGAAGTGGTTGTCTCCCTATAACGAATTTTTTCAGATCTTTATCTTTTCGATTTTTGTCATTTTTGAAGAAAGTTGCTAATTTCTGTGCAAACAAATCGCTTACACGTGCCTGTTTCTGGAACCACTCGCATTGTTCATTCCAGCAATAACACATAACAACAGAATGCTATGCGAAGGGTAATGCAGTTGTGGGGACCTGGGTCTCTACAGAGGGAGCAACATTTCTACGGGTCAAGATTCTAAGAATCGGGATGGAGCAGGGGTGGAAACAGCAAATGGATGTGACAATACGCATTTTATGTTTATCCGTACTAGTACATATTATTCTCTAAATTGGTGAATTGTCTTCACTTTTGAGCATTTTATTTATACAATAAAAATTAGTATAATTTTAACAAATTTATTATAAATATTACTTCATTTTTAATTGAAAGTCATGATTAAATATTTTTGAACTTATCGCACATACTAAAAGGTTTGTAACATTTACTTAAATAACTGCAAAAATCTCTAATCTCCGTATAACGAAATTTTCTCTATAGCGAATTTTTCAACTGGAACCCAGCTATTTCGTTATAGGGAGATTCAACTGTAGTTTCGAAAATTGGTACACATGTTCGTGAGGGGCTCTTGATGAACATACTAAAAGTCTCTGGTCCTGAGCCGCCATCTTGGATTTCAATCCCTTTTTACTTTCTCGTATACGAAGTATATAAAGAGAAAGTATTGTAATCGTCAAAAAATTCGAACTCGAGATTTTGACGAATCTCCACGTTTTAGACTTCCCTGAGTCCGAAAAACACAATTTTAGAATTATGTCTGTCTGTGTGTCTGTGAACACGATAACTCGAAAACTATTAGAGATAAAGGGATGAAATTTGATATGTGAACTTGACACATAATTTGTAGGTTTCTAACAAATTTTGGACAAAATCCGTCCACGGGTAGTCTGTCTGTCTTTCCGCGGTCATGCGAACACTATAACTCAAAAACTTGAATAGCTAGATGGATAAAATTTTGTACACAGTTTTATCATCATGAATGTAGGTCCGTATAAAATTTTGGGCCAAATCCGTTAAAGGGTTGACTGTCTGTCGGTCTGTATAATCGCATACTTGTTAAGCATTCGTTTCAAAACTGATTTCCATGCGCATGCGTATTGGTAGCAATATCGGGTACCAAACGGGAGGATTAAGTCACTTTGTCCTTGAGACAGAGTTTGTGATAGATATGTTTTATCTCCTGTTTTGTTTTCGCTCGCATTAGCGGAACTTGCTGGAGTGTGATGGAAAATAAATATTGCTAAGTTTTAATACACAGGCATCTCTTTAAATATGATTCTTCACCTAAATATTTTACAATCACTATAATCTGCAACGAAAAACCTTCTGATGTTCGATGCATTCTGGATTACAGTAGGTTCGATTTTTTTTATCCACGCAAGGGGAGGGGAAATGACAAATTTGTGGCAACAGCAAGCGTCGCGCTTTTTGAGCTTGCTTCGAACTGATTCCAGCTACATATATAAGAAGCAAGGACAGAAGTCACTCTCTCTCTCTCTCGCTCTGCACCTGTCAACTTCCAGTCAACGAACTGTTGACCAATTTTGTTACTTTAAGTTAATTCTGTTTATTAATCGTTTTATTTAAATTATGTTTGACAAAAATAAAAGTTGTTTTCTTAATTTAAATGTTAACTTTCTTCGTATTCATCGAGTCTAGTTTAAATAATAGTGATGGTGGTTAGATATTTAGATGCACCATTCACTCTCAAAAATTTCCGTAATTTCAGGGCCACTGCCCGTAATTTTTACGGTCACCAGCTACTTTTCTCTTTTTACGGGCATAACCCGTATATTGTTGTAGGATATTTCCCACTTTAGGGTCAGATCCCGTTCTTTTATCACGGACGTTTTTCATTGGTCAATCGGGATGATGTACCAATCGTTGAGCGGGAAAGATTAAGAAGAGGACGCCATGACCGTATTTTTTTGGACAATCGAAGCGAGAACCCTGACTTTCTCAAGGAAATTGTGGATCAAGTATTTATTAATTAGAAGGTAAGAATAAGTACCTCCATTATTCTTTAGCTTTTTGTTGTTTCTTTAGTTTGTTGTTTTATTTTTAGTACTTCCTTATTTCAAACGTAACGTGCAGTGGACTGTTGAGTGTTTACCATTAGACGTTAGATTTCTGTTTATATTAAAATGCCAAAATTGAAATATTACATAACAGGAGCGAAATAATTTGTTCAGCAATAGATAATTGCTTAACATATGTGTTAATTTCTCGCTAATGTTTTATTTGTTAAAATATTTTATGAGACAAATTTGCAAATTTCCGTAGTAAAAGTTTACAAATTATATTCTGAAACCCTGTTATATTCTTTCTTTACAATAATTTCGATTATTAGCATTCTATAGTAATTCAATATTTCTGTAGTATATTCAATAATTCAGTATTCTCAGTATATTCAATAATTCAGTATTCTCAGTATATTCTGTATTCTCGGTATTTCAATGCATTGTTGTGCGTACAAATTATAAAATTTGTAAACACTCGATGATTTTTACCTTGGGCTAATCAACCTTCATCGTTTGAATGAGTATATTTTGTGCAGATTGTGATTCAACATTATGAAAGTGTGATTGATTGATCTATAGTAATAAAAAAATTAATTTCTGTTTTGAGTTTTGTGTGCTCTTTATGTACCTGCAGCAGTAGTTAAACTATTTTTCAGGAGATTTTTCTCAAATATGTTGAAAGCACTGTAAAACTGATTTTAATAATTCATCAGGTGAAATAGAGCAATTGCTATAGAACAATCACACTTTCTATTCACACATTAAATTTTATTTATGCATACATACATTCTATATATCTGTGTGTGTTTCTGTGTATATATCTGAGTATGTATATGCAAATATATAAGGTAGATGCTCCAGTTTTGGCCACCTTAAAAAAAAAGAAAAAATTTGAAATAGAAATTTCACAGTGGATGACTGTTTAAAACATATTAAATCATACTTATACTATTCTTTAGCAAATTTTATTGGCTTTCTGCTAGTTATAAAAATTTTCTGAAGAATATTTTAGATTCAGTTATGAATTTTTAAATAAATTAACCCAATTTGCATAAGTTTTGGCCACATTAATATATTTTTAACAGACATTTTAATGAATTTTAAGTAAAAATAAATCATTATGAAATATTTATTTTAGTACATTTTCCGTTATTTTAAATGTGTTTTTTTTTTGAATTTATAAAGATATGTAATAAAATTTACCTAAACTGATTTTAGCTGCAGATTTCAGTTTTTTTTTTAAAAAAACAGGAATGCAGAAAACAATTTAATTTGGTTGTTAAAATACAAACTATAATTTTAAACTATATATACAAGCATAATTTTTTTTGATAAAATATGAAACAAAAAAAGGGGAGAGGAACAAACTTACATTGCAAAAGCATAGATTTTTTTAAAAATCAAGAATTTTCATTATTATACTCGCTAACAATATCCACAAATATGTATTTTTATAATTTTTAATTGCAACATCAATCAAATTCAGCAGAATCATTTTTAAAATTAGAGCAATCCATGCATATAAAAGAATATTCCTTATCACTCTCGAGTTGGATTCCTCAAGTTGAAATTTTCTAACATAAATGTGAGGTAAATGTTCAAAATGGAGATGTTTTTGACATTCCATTTTGAATGGCCTTAACTGCATTACCAACTTTAGATGGCGAGTAGCAAATTTTTTTTATGGAAATGCTACTTGCCTTATTTTTAATTGAAGCCATTACTATGTAAAATGAAAACAAACAAAACTTAATCGGTTACTTTTATTTTAGAAACAAAACTAAATCAGTTACTTTTATTTCAGAAATAAAGCTATATGAATTGCTTCTCATTTTGGAAACAAAACTAAATCAGTTACTTTTATTTTAGAAATAAAATTAAGTTAGTTGCTTTTATTTTAAAAACAAAAATAAATTAGTTGATATTATTTCATCCAGATATTCTTAAATTTATGTAATGTCTCAAAACACAATAATGAAGTTATGTGGCCAAAACTGGAATATGTAGTGTTCCACTTTTGGCCACCACCCATTTAATCTTAAAAATAATTAATTTTGATATGAAATCGGAATAAAAAGAAAGTTTACCTCATAAACCGCAAGGGTAATAAGTTTTAGATTAATCATTTAATTCTGAGAGCTTGATGATGAAAAACTCCAAATACTTGTTCCTTAACAAAAACCGTAACAGTTGTGAGTATACAATACATGATCATGCATTTAATTTTTTAGAAGTCGCATGTTTGAGAAAAATGAACCAATCAGATTGAAAATAGTCAAATAAGGATTATTTAAAGTATTGGATTGCTTCTTATTAGTTAATTTGAAATTAGTGGTTAATTATTGGAAAAACATATCCAACGTGGCCAAAATTGGAACATCTACCCTATGTGTGTATATGCAAATATATATGTATATGTATGTATAGGGTTCCCAGTGGCAACTATTTGTTATTAAAATTGGGCCTGGGTGGCTATAGAGACTATTTTCGTGTAAAAATGGCCTACAGCTTTTACTGTCTAATAAGAAAACATGAATTTCGTAATAAACCAATTTCAGTTGGTCAGACACGAACAAAAGAAAGATATGACTGGAGTTGTGTCAACATTTTAGGTAATGAGTCATTTGAAGGAATTAAGTTTCCATTACTATTCAATGAGTTGACATATTTTCATGTTTGTGAGCCTGGGTTGCCACCTTGCCTTGGCCACAACCTTTCTGAAGGAATCATTTCATATGATTTGGCATTATTGGTGAAATATTTTTTTAAAGAAAAAGAAGGGTTATCTTACAAAAAAATTTCTTATAATTTTGAAATTTTCTTATTTGGGAAATGAGTCGAGAAATAAGCCCAATGAAATAAAGGCAAATAAAAATAAAATAACTGGCCATCCATGCAGCCCAAGGTAAACCTGGAGTTTAGGGTGCGTACTATTTTCTAGCCAATTTTCTTTTGGAACAAATTTGTTTACGTTGCCAAACGCTGTTTAGGATGCGCAGTGAGTTTTTTTAGATCTCCTGTGTATTCGATGCTTATGGCATTTCAAAACGAGACATTGACAAGTATGCACTGGGCAAATTTTTTTAATTTAAAAAAAACATCAACGGCTTCACTTTCAGCAAAGTGGGGGCCTCGTAGCTTTGCTTTTTCATTGAGAAACGAAACACACAGGAAAAACACGATGAAACGTAGCAAGGGAACTATTGTTTCCAGAAAAAACACTCCTTGTTAGATATTTGCAAGCCATAATTAGCAACACAGAAAAAGAGAATCAATAAATTAAATGAGCGAAAATCTTCAGAAGAGGAGCAAACGGTTATTGAAAAATATCGTTTGGTAAATGGTCAATAATTCCAAATGAAGTATTATTCAAATTCGTACGCCGACCAATGGAAATGAGGTGAAATTAAGGGCATGCGCCGTAGACCTGTAAACAAATCACTGTCGGCACATGCTCAAACGACGCCGAAAAAAATTTCAACTTGCATCCAAAACAAATGTTCTGGCACACTCTTCTCTTGGCGACAAAGAACTGGCGAGCATACAGGAAACGAAGTGAGTATGCACCCTAAACTCCAAGTTAACCATTTTTATTATAATGTACTAAACAAACAGCTCCAGATCAGCGCACATCTACATGCTCAGCTAACCGAAATGAGCTCAAACATATGTTTACTTTATATTTTTGAGAAGCTCCTGTCAGCTATTGCATTATCTTCGGATGTACACATGCATGCAAAATTTCAGCTCAGTCGGTTGATGGGATGCTGGGAGAAAATCTTATGCAATATTCAAATATTAGTTAGCTTATCATTTAATGATTTGTTTTAAGATGCGAAGCAATTTTTGTTCTAAAAACAGTTTTCTATGACTTTTCAGCATGGAAAGCATAGAAGACATTGGAGTTGCAGTAGAATGGGATAAATAACTCCAAGAATCGTATCAACAGCAATTCTTCGACCGATCCAACCAAGAAAACTAATTGATGCCTGGAAGCAATTAAGTACGTGTATTTATAACAAAAAAAATTATAACATAAACTAAATTTGTTTTAAATATATTAAAGCTATAAATTTCAAAGTAATTCATTTTTTTATGTTTAAATGTTACATTGTATTCTAATATATATATTTAATTATTAAAATAGCCTTTTTTACATGAGGTAAAAAAAAAATAACTTTTGTGGGTAGGTAATAGGCGTAATAATTCTTGTCAGTTTGTATGTTTTTGGAATTTTTGAAACATGTTTGTACCAATCATAGCTTTACATTAAACAGATAGCTAATAGTAAATTTACTCTTTGACATCATTACCATATAACCTATGTCTTTTTCTAAAAACAATTTTCTTTTCAATATACTTTAGTATCCTGTGTCTAAAAAAAAAGGGTTGGGTGATATAGTGTTCGATTGTACTAACATTTCTTTTTCAATGAATTTAAATTAAGCTTGTTAAACTTTAAAAATAGCAAAATCACTGAAGAATTTTTTTTGTCCAATTTGTAGTTTACAGGTGTTTTCTAAGGATGAATCATGATAAAGGATCCAAAGCTTCCAAAAATAAGAAAAAAAAGTGTGCCGTGAATGAAATTATAATATCTAATGAAAATATTAAGTCTCTTGATTCTGTTAATTGTACCTAACTTATTGAATTGTTATTGTATTGTAATCATGGTGTGTGATTTTTTTTTATTTAAATCTGATGTTTTTGATTTTTTAAGTTAACAAAATTTTAACATGTCACTTAACATGTTCATCCACTCGGCTCTTCAATTATGTCTCATTTTTTTATTTTATTCTTTCAGGAAATCCTTATCAGCTGGATCCTTTTTGCACCGTCTTCGTAGAGAAAGTACCTCTGGAACCCACAATACCATTGAATGATGCCATGCATACTTGGTTTCCATCATTTTACAGAATTTTCCTCCATTTCGAGAAATTTTTAAAAAATAGTCTGTTTTGCCATCGAAATGTTATTTTGTTTTTAAATTAGTTGCATCCAACGTTCTAATAACACTATTATTTTCAATTTTTTTCAGCTTTTAACTAGAACGGTTCTGTCGGATTTAAAACAAGAATGGTTAAAATATCATTTCCCGATTTTTTTCTATCTGTCTATTTAAGTCTATCTGTCTGTATGTCCGAAGTCATGTGAACACTATAACTCAAAAACTTGAATAGCTAGATGAATAAAATTTGGTACACAGTTTTATCGCCATGAATGTAGGTCCGTATAAAAGTTTGGGCCAAATCCGTCAACGGGTTGACTGTCTGTCGGTCTGTATAATCGCATACTTGTATCTCATAAGCCCTTTGGCTTAGATAAATAAAACTTGATATCGCGGATGCTAACATTAATTATAGATCTGTGCCCAATTTTCATCTTAAATGATTAAAAAACAGGTGTTCAAATTGCATATTTAGTTCAAAATGCACATTACGACTGTGTGTTGACGAGCGTTTCGCTTACTTTACTCAAGTGAGTATGGTTGGCGTTTGAACTTGGCGGAAATTGTAGCGAGCCGCAAACACGCGCTTCGGAAATTGTGGCAATCCCCAAAAAGAAACTTCGTTTTAACATTCTCCAGATGGACTCCTGTGATTAACCAGAGGTGTATTGAAATGTTGTGCGATATCTATAGTAAGATTTCATACTCAAAAACGTTAAATAAAGTTGTGGTACCTCAGCGCGCGTAAAAATTGCGAACATACGCAATTTTTTTTGCAAAATATTAAGTTTTTGGGAATTCATAAACTTTATGTTTCATTGTAAATCACCATTCATAATTTTTTTTCAAAATAACCAGGCCTTGGATAAATACCCCAAAAATATTTACCTGCCAAATGGGTGTTTACCCATCCCATATTACTGGTCGTATGCGAGAAAGTTTCGGGGAGGTCACTCTCGCTGGTTTAATTTTAGTTTTTCTTGAATATATCGAAAACTATTCAGTTTTCAAATTACAATTGATGTAAAAATTAAAGAGCGTAAAATTCCCTACAAATAGATGCATTTATTTTTCTTCTAGTTTTAATAGTTTCTGAGATAATGGGTCTCAAAGTTTGCTGCCATCTTGGATTTCATACCCCTTTTTTAAGGTTTTTTTAATATTACGAAAACTATTTAATTTTCAAATCACACGTAATTCAACAAAATAAAGAACGTAAAATTCGCTAAAAAAGTATGCTTTTATTTTTGTTCTAGCTTTAATAGTTTCCGAGATAATGGGCTTTAAATCTTGCTACCATCTTGGATTCCATCCCCCTTTTTTTAGTTTTTCTTAAATATCTCAGAAGCTATTAAAACTAGAAGAAAAATAAACGCATGTATTTGTAGGTAATTTTACGAACATTAATTTGTTATATTACATATAACTGAAAATTGAATAGTTTTCGAAATATTCAAGAAAAATTTTAAAAAGGGGGATGAAATCCAAGATGGCCGCAAATTTTGAAACCCATCGTCTCGGAAATTGTTGTGTTGTCCCACAACATTTAAATTAAATTAACAACTAAAATTTTAATTATTAACTTCAATTATTTTTCCTTCTTCTAAATGTGTTTAATCAAAACACTCAAAGTCTGTTCTTTTATCTAACATTTGAATATCTTATCGCTTAAAAGATTTTTTTAAAAAAAATTCTGTTTTTGTCATTTTATGTTTTATTTAAATAGTGACTAAATTGTCTTAAATTCCTGGGTGTGTGAAATGAGAATTTGTTTATGCCAAGAGAGGAAAAAGCAGGAGATGAAATGTGTTCCTTTTCCCCTGCTCCAGTGGATCTTCGTTTCTCCACGAAGCATGGCCCCGGTAGGAAACTGTTGAGTCACGCGGCAGTGAAAATACGAGTGGATGACGAAATTTTGCTGTGAGGTGACGAAATATCTGGTCCTGAACTTTGGAGAACGTTCGAGAGGGAAGTGACGTAGCTCCCTGTGACGTAGGAAAGCGGGCCTTTTGGTTGGAGGGGAAGGACAGAGGGAGTGAGTGATTTTTTTTTCGGGGGCTGGACATCATCGAAGGAGGTGAATGGGACTCTCGGAGAGATCGGGAGTTGAAGGTCCCCGGCGAAGATGAATCTTTTTCTTCGGGAGATGACGCTGCGATAGTGGATCCATGCATTCTAGGTGTCGATGTGATGATTTCCCCTGCCAGAAGGTGCTACCTCAGAGGCTGCTGCAGAGCCACAGTGTTAAGTACCACTTTTGAATTTTTATTGTTTCTCTTTGGTACCTATGGACATTAGAAGCTGATGGTTTTAAAGACAGCGGAGTGTAGATTTAAATTTCTTTGTCAATTTTGAAAGGATGAAAAAGTAAGCCGACCTCTTGCTGTAGCATGTTTCATTTCCAAGAATATTAAAACGCGTAAAGAGATAATAAGTGGAACTCTGGCCACTGTAAGGCATTAGGACTATTTCTAGTGAATCAGTTTTTTTTAGGTTTATCTAAGTGTAGCTGTATCATAATAAGTGCATACCTTTTGTTCCTTTTTTTTATGTAACTGTGTTTGATATGTCTAGGTGAATTCAAACGTGTTTAATCATTTGATTTGTGAGTAAAGAAGTCGATCGACTAAAATTTCCATATAGTATTAATCAAGGCATGTTAATAAACATAAATTACTATAGCTCCTTTAGTCTGTGTGCATTTATTTAGCCTAGAGCAAATTGAGTAAGGAACTGGCCTGGTAAGATAAATATATATATACACTTATATATGTTGACCTTGGTGTTATTGTGAAGTAAATAATCTGATAGTTTTAAATCTAATATGCAATTATAATTAATAAATTTTTATAGTTTGTCAAAAAAAAGGAAGGAAATAAAGTAATCTGTTTCAACTTAAATACCACTATACGATCCTTTTTGTTATATATGCATAACTTCACAGCATAAATTGTGGTGCCGTGTCCTTGCAGGTCATAAAAAACTTATCATTGCTCTGGCTGTAATAAATGTTCACATTATAATATTTTTTAATTCTTTGTGATAGTTTGTAAGTCAAGATGACATTACCGCATCCCTCAGTGACTCCTGATGGAGCTGATGTGCTCCATAATACTTCAGTGTTGCAAATGATACCGTCTTTAACAGGTAGAAATACTGCTGAATTTTTTTCAACTTTGGATTGGGTTGGTTCCCTGGGTAACTGGTCAAAACCACAAATGTTAGTGATTGGTAAATTAAAACTTGAAGGGAGAGTGAGACAATTTTTTGAGGCTTCATTGGCAACAGTTAGTCATATAAATTATGACAAATTTAAGGAGGCTATTGTAAATCATTTCAGGGAAGAAA
Organism: Araneus ventricosus; assembly: GCA_013235015.1. Classification (NCBI taxonomy): domain Eukaryota; kingdom Metazoa; phylum Arthropoda; class Arachnida; order Araneae; family Araneidae; genus Araneus; species Araneus ventricosus. The sequence continues at coordinate 13,084 of BGPR01011978.1, forward strand.
AATCCTTTTCTTTCGATTTTGCAAAATTTTCATCTGCCCATAAAATGGAACAGGAATCAGTAAAAGATTTCTCTGTAAGGATCGAGGGTTTGGCACACAGATGCCTTAATAACCATTTGGAAAATGGAGAAAACATATCTGATAGTTTTCGAACCAGATTGCTTTTATCCCAATTTGTATCAGGTCTCAAACAATCCATAAAGGCACAAGTGGTGGTGGCAAACCCCTCTGATTTTAAGACCGCAGTAGAAATATCAGAGAGGATCCAAACATCGCAGAGCATTTTGACTCCTAATATAAACAGTGTATCAGACTCTGCACATATAAATGATTTTGCCAAACTTTTAAAATCTACCACAGAGACATTTACAAAATCTTTAGAACTTAACTCAACAGCTGCAAGCATTGAATACGAGGGTTGATGAAGTTCAGAAATCTAGGCAATCACCTCCCCCACAAAGACAAAATAAAAATTGGGTAACATGTTTTCATTGTAATAAGCAAGGTCATTATGCTAATGAATGTAGAAAGAAATTAGCAGAAAGGAGGCAAAACGATACTAGAAATTCAGGTAGGTCCTCATATGGCCGTGGTGCGTATGGTAACAATAATATGGAAAGGAGAAACCCAAACTAGTTTCGGGCGGAGGCAGTTTTGGATTGCTTACCTCCATGGAAGCCCACCATGATCCAACGGATAAAATTTCAAATTTTTCCTCCTGTTCTTTACCCATTGTTTCTATAAGGATTGGTGACATAATGTGTAATGCTCTCATAGATACTGGTGCAACATTAAATATATTATCTTCTTCTATATTGAAAAAATTAACAATTATCAAAGAGATTGACGCACCCCCCCATAGAGTTAAAAACAATAAATGGTGTTTCTGTGGCTACGCATCGAGTTATTGAATGTTATGTTGAAATTGGAAAAAGTAATTTTCTTGCTCATATGGTAACTACTAATAATGATCTATCTCCTTCATTTGATGTGATTCTGGGTTTAAATTTTTTAAATATGCATAATTTTATTATTGATTGTACAGCTAATTGTTTAAGAAATTCTCAGGTTGAGGTAAATTGGAATTTTTCTAGGGTCTTTCCTCAAACTTGTGGTTATAGCTCAGAACATAACTTTGAAAATTTACAAAATCGAGAAAATTCCTCTTTCAAAGAAGTAAATGAAAATGATCATTCTGTTTATAATTGTGATGTAACGCTTGGTCGTGTTTTTTCTAAAGTTACTATTCCTCCTTTATCTCAAAGATATGTGGATATTAAACTGGACAATCCTACAATTAATGCTTTATCCTCATCAAAACCTCTTTTAATAGAAAAGGAAAATAATTCCTTATCTACTTCATTCTTAGTATCCAGATCTGTTTCTCATCTATCAAAAAGCAGTACTTGTTTAGCACTTGTTTTAAATTTGAACGACACTCCTCTTACTTTAAATAAAGGAATGGTCATAGCTAATGTATCTCCTATTCATGAATTTGCTTCGATTGAAAATGTAAATTGTGTTTCTAGTGGTAATTCTAATGATAACAAAAATTGGTTAAAAGAAATTAAACTAAATCGCCTTACTTCCAGTCAACAACAACAGGTTTTAGAACTCTTAAATAAGTACAACAATGTATTCGCTCAAAATATTTCTGACCTTGGTGAATGTGGAATTATTTAACATACCATACAATTAACGGATGACATTCCCACCAGACAAAAACCTTACCGTGTACCATATAATCTTAAAAATGAAATGAAGAACCAAATAAATATCCTTCTTGATGCAGGTATAATCCAGCCATCAACTTCGCCATACTGTGCACCCGTTCTGCTAGTAAAAAAATCTGACGGATCTTTTCGTTTAGTGGCAGATCTAAGAAAACTAAATAGTAAAACGATTCCAGATAATTTCCCTCTGCCCAAAATAGATGAAATGATAGATCAGTTATCAGGAGCAACATTTTTTTCAACCATGGACCTTACTTCTGGTTTCCACCAGATGTCCATGCATCCCGACCACATGCATTATACTGGTATAGCAACCGAGTTTGGTTTATTTGAGTACAAGAGACTACCTTTCGGTTTAAAAAATGCGAGTGCCAGTTTTCAGCGGCTTATGAGCATTGTTTTGGCAGGTTTGAGTGACCTGCAGATAGCTTGCTATATTGATGACGTAATAATTGCCTCTCATAATTTTCAAGACCACTTGCAACGACTAGAATTAGTTTTTCAGAGATTAACTGCAGCAAATCTAAAGGTGAAGTCGAGCAAGTGCTCCTTTTTGCAATTTGAAATCTCTTTTTTAGGTCATACCGTGAGAGACGGGCAGGTTTTACCTGATCCTAAAAACTTGGATTCCATAAAAAATACTATGCCCCCACGAACCAAAAAGCAGGTCAGATCCTTTCTAGGTCTGACTGGGTTTTACAGAAAATTTATCCCAAATTACTCTAAAAAGGCTATACCTCTAACAAATTTAACTAAGGAAACATTCAAATTTACTTAGTCAGAGAAGGAACAGCTAGCTTTTGATTCATTAAAAAATAGTTTAATTTCCGAACCGTGTCTCTCTTTACCCGACTTTTCTAAACCATTTGCTTTGTGCAGTGACGCCAGCAAATTTTATCTAGGTGCTGTTTTAATACAAGAAGACGATACAGGCTTTCAACATCCTGTGGCATTTGCTTCTAGGAAGCTAGGCCCCACTGAAATCAAATACTCTGTTTGTGAAAAAGAGGCATTGGGAATCCTTTTTGCTATCACACACTTTAAAAATTATCTTTATGGATCAGAATTTATTGTCTACTGTGACCAACAAAGCCTATCGAGGATTAAAACTTTAAAAGACCTATCGTCAAGAATTTCTCGTTGGTTCCTCACCTTGCAGGAATATTCTTATAAAATAATCCATAAGCCTGGCCGATTGAATCACATGGCGGATTATCTATCTAGAGCCCGGTATCCAAACGAGGATTCTGTTAGCATCACAGATATTCATGAAGTTCACGCTCTAAACTCAAATTGCACCGAATTTAATCTGAGTTCCTTTCCTATTGAAGAACTTATTGCTAAGCAAAAATCTGATTCTTATTGTAATAACATAAAATCAAAACTGGAATCAAACTTTCAATTTTCTCCAAAGTCGCCAAAGTTTTTCATAAAAAAATGATTTATTACTAAAGTGTTATCGTGAGAACACGGGAAGACAATGACTCAAAAGCGAAATTGGTTGTTCCTCAACTCCTGGTACAAAATGTTTTACAGTTATGTCACGATAATAACTCTGTTGCACATAGCGGTCTTTTCGTACATTGAAGAAAGAAGTATTTTGCATGGTTTGTACTCATACAGTTAAACAATATTCTCTTGTCACTCATGTATCTTAAAGCGTCGTGGATTTGCAAAAACCAGTAAAGCACCTGAACAACGAGAATCTACAACAGACTTTCTTCCTTTCAGAAGTGTGCGTTTGATGGTAGGTCCTTTAGTCACTTCTACTTTGGCAATAAATTTATCATTGTAATATCCGATTGATGTTTTACGAGATATGCCGAGGCATATCCGAACTCCAAAACATCTAAAGTTCTACTCGTTAAAAAAAGGGTTTTTATCAGATCTTTACTGTCACGGCATTATGGAAACTCTGTAATTTGATGAGGATCGAATTTTCTTTCTGAAGCGATGTGATTGAGGTTTATCAAAGATTGGGTATTTCAAAAGGCAATACGTCTTTTAATCCCCAGGGAAATGGTTTTAGTGAAAGGCTACCAAACTTTGATATCACATTTTGAGTCACTTGTTTCCGAAACCAAGAGGACTGGTGCCACATCTGCCCTTAAATTTTATGTAGTGAATGCATACCATAGAACCGTTGAAGAGACTCAGTTTTTCTTTCTTTATGGGAGGTCCTGTCATGCCCTATGATCTTTACAGGATCCTGTTAGGACATACAGTGACAATCTCTCTTGGCGCACAACAACTTGCAACCGTTTTACAATCCTTTAATTTGCACTTTGGTAAAGAATAATTTAGAAAAATTCTGCAGATGAAATACAAAAAACATCAAAACCTTTCCCAAAGTCTAAAACGAATAGTAGGCAACTTAGTTTATCTACATACCTAAAAAATAAAATTACATACTTCTAAAAAAGCTACAAAAAACAGAATCAAGGACCTTTAGAGTAGTGAACAAAATTCACTTGTAAGTTTTGAAATTCAACATATAACCAAATTTCAACAAACAGACTGTTCAAAATAGGTTGGTAAAAGTCGTGGAAAGAGATACTTTCCCATACAAGACTCCTCTAAAATCATTGTTCGAGAGTTCTCTGCAGTTTAGAACGCCAGCCTGATGAAGATGAAACATCAAACTGTAAATTCCCCTTATACTCTTCACCTTATAAAGATCCTGGAGAAGACGTATTTATCCCCTGAATCAACAAATTGCTTCGTCGTCATTGTTTCACCTGCCGTTACTAATAATCACAAACAGGAGTTCTGCCAAGGTCTTGTCCCTACGATTTTAAGACTAAGAAATGCAAAATGGATTTGTTTTCATTAATTCAAACTCTTTATGAGGAAAATGATTGTGCTGTTAGTGGTAGATTTCTCCAGTAAACTTAATTTTTTATAAGATTGTACTGTTGGAATTTTCTTTCTTTTTTTCCGTACATGCTTTCTTTCCAACATTTGATTTTTTTTTATTTTATATTCTTTATGCAGACAAAAGTTGAGATTTTGGTTTGTTTGTGTTGCTTGCCACTGCATTTATTGAAGTGCTTATTGCATATAGATATTTTTATACTTCTCTAAATACAGTTAACTGAGTGTTGACGTTAATTTGGTAGGCATTTTTGGAAATGGAGGAGATGCTTACTGTGAAAATGGTTAAAATTTTGTGGTTGTATATATGATCAAGTATAAGTGCCTGACTTTGTCTTATTATTTAAAAAAATTACATTTGTGTTGGTATTTACTTATACATATATATAGAAAATAATACTCTACCATTGATTTGAACTGTCTCTCAAGAATTTACCTTGGTATTTGGTTTGTTTTCAATAACAGTTTTTTTTTTTTTTAACAAAATGCTTTGATTGGCTATTGATCCTCAAATATAATATTTTAAAAAAAATGATTGAGGCGAATCACTGTTGGCGCGCACATGTGGTTTTGACTTGAATCTCCTGTTGTGTATGCTATTGACCTTGTTATTGGTGTTTTGTCTTCAGTCATTTCATTGTAGCTGATTCTTTTTTATATTAATTAAAATTTTACCTCTGATTTAGTTTTTCTAAATTATTTTCAGTCTATTCTGTTTAAATGAAATGTAGAACTATTCTTCTTTATTTTTATTTTAGACGAAACTTCATAAACAAATTATAATATATTATTATTGGGCTTTTGAGAAAACTGATGAATGTAACAACTAAATACTTGGTTATGGAGCTACAGTGAGTATAAGGATTATATGCGGGGTATTTTGTAGTCAAGAGATTTTATTTATTTTGTTTTTGCATTACATATTATTTCGTAGAAAGTTTTGTATTCGTGTTAGTTTTTTTTTATCTATTTATTTGTTGTGTACGGAGTTAAAAAAAATGCTGTTTGACTATGTGTGTGAAACTGTGTGTTTTGCAGTTTCTAGAAAATTCATGAACAGATGTGTACACTACTAATTTATATTTTTTGGAGTCACTTCTATTAACATTATATTTAGATTGCTTGTGTTAGGTGTTTTACCCTATTGTTCCTAATAGATTTTGGAAGTCCTGAGATGATCTGGCATACTGTCTGACAAATATATCTATATTTCAAGCCAGCGTGTACACTCTTTTGAAATTGATTTCTATGTATCTGCCATATACAACTTTTGAGATCATGAGTATATTTATGTGTCTTTCATGCAACCCCTTTCCTTAAATGATGTTACGTTTTATATACATATATATATATATAAAAATTTATTCTAAATTTTTTTTTACTGAGTAGACGATATATGTTGTGTTGTCCTATAACATTTAAATTAAATTAACAACCAAATTTTAATTATTAACTTCAATTATTTTTCCTTCTTCTAAATGTGTTTAATCAAAACACTCAAAGTCTGTTCTTTTATCTAACATTTGAATATCTTATCGCTTAAAAGATTTTTTTAAAAAAAATTCTGTTTTTGTCATTTTATGTTTTATTTAAATAGTGACTAAATTGTCTTAAATTCCTGGGTGTGTGAAATGAGAATTTGTTTATGCCAAGAGAGGAAAAAGCAGGAGATGAAATGTGTTCCTTTTCCCCTGCTCCAGTGGATCTTCGTTTCTCCGCGAAGCATGGCCCCGGTAGGAAACTGTTGAGTCACGCGGCAGTGAAAATACGAGTGGATGACGAAATTTTGCTGTGAGGTGACGAAATATCTGGTCCTGAACTTTGGAGAACGTTCGAGAGGGAAGTGACGTAGCTCCCTGTGACGTAGGAAAGCGGGCCTTTTGGTTGGAGGGGAAGGACAGAGGGAGTGAGTGATTTTTTTTTCGGGGGCTGGACATCATCGAAGGAGGTGAACGGGACTCTTGGAGAGATCGGGAGTTGAAGGTCCCCGGCGAAGATGAATCTTTTTCTTCGGGAGATGACGCTGCGATAGTGGATCCATGCATTCTAGGTGTCGATGTGATGATTTCCCCTGCCAGAAGGTGCTACCTCAGAGGCTGCTGCAGAGCCACAGTGTTAAGTACCACTTTTGAATTTTTATTGTTTCTCTTTGGTACCTATGGACATTAGAAGCTGATGGTTTTAAAGACAGCGGAGTGTAGATTTAAATTTCTTTGTCAATTTTGAAAGGATGAAAAAGTAAGCCGACCTCTTGCTGTAGCATGTTTCATTTCCAAGAATATTAAAACGCGTAAAGAGATAATAAGTGGAACTCTGGCCACTGTAAGGCATTAGGACTATTTCTAGTGAATCAGTTTTTTTTAGGTTTATATCATAATAAGTGCATACCTTTTGTTCCTTTTTTTTTATGTAACTGTGTTTGATATGTCTAGGTGAATTCAAACGTGTTTAATCATTTGATTTGTGAGTAAAGAAGTCGATCGACTAAAATTTCCATATAGTATTAATCAAGGCATGTTAATAAACATAAATTACTATAGCTCCTTTAGTCTGTGTGCATTTATTTAGCCTAGAGCAAATTGAGTAAGGAACTGGCCTGGTAAGATAAATATATATATACACTTATATATGTTGACCTTGGTGTTATTGTGAAGTAAATAATCTGATAGTTTTAAGTCTAATATGCAATTATAATTAATAAATTTTTATAGTTTGTCAAGAAAAGGAAGGAAATAAAGTAATCTGTTTCAACTTAAATACCACTATACGATCCTTTTTGTTATATATGCATAACTTCACAGCAAAATTAATAAAGCTAGAAGAAAAATAAAAGCATGTATTTGTAAGGAATTTTACACTCTTTAACGTGTTAAATCAATTGTAATTTGAAACAGAATAGTTTTCGAGATATTCAAGAAAAACTAAAAAAGGGGAAGAAACCCAAGATGGCAGCGCTAACCCCTCCTTCAGGACCAGGTGCTTTTAGTATGTTCATCGGGAGCGGTTCGCGAACATGTGTACCAATTTTCAAAACTACATTATTTAATGTTTTTTCAACCCCATTTTGGACCTTCGTTCACACTATAAGCGTTATCTTAACATTTGTTGACACCTCTGGATCTATCTCACCCTAGATTCCTTCCCCTAATTCTTCTCTTTCGTCGGTTTTCTTTTTGGATACATCCGGTAAACAAAGCTTTATGACTATGCTTTCGATTTATCGTATTCAACGTCTGGAGAAACAAACAAACAAACAAAAAAAAATGTGTTCTTTGCGCTTCTCGAGAAAATTAAGCACTTTTTAAGGAACTTTTTTTCAAAATTAAGCACTTTTAAGGTGCTTAAAAATGGTTTTCAAATTTAAGCACTTTTCATGACGCTACACACTCTGGATTATCACTTGTTCCGATCTATGGAGCATGGTCTGGCTGAGCAGCAATTCCATTCTTATGAAGATGCCAAAAAAATGTGTCGATTAACTTGGATAACCTCAAAAGACGGGTCGTTTTTCCGATGTGGAATTCAAATGCTGTCAGAAAGATGGGTTAAAGTGGTGGCTAGAGATAAATAATACGTTTAGTGACATATTTTTGTACTGATTTTTTAAAAATAAAGCATTAATTTTCACGAAAAAACAGCGACAACTTATGCAACATCCCAATAATTAGTTTTGATATGTGAGCTAATTTTTTAAAAATAATTTTGTGTGGAAATTTTCAAACCCGTTTTCCACAGTTCGTTTTTTCCCGAAATCGTGACTGCTAAAGATGCTGAAAGTCAATCGCATTTCATTGAAATTATTTGAATTTTTTTTTTTCTGTATACTCACAAATATCAGCGATATGTAAAAATTTTTATAATAAACAATTTAAAAAATTTTCTACCAGGGTATTTTTCAGGTTACTTTTGATCAGACACAAAAGTACTAATGATATCTCTTTTGTTGTGTGATAAAGTTTGCAATGTTTATTTATGCATTTATTTCGCACATTTATAAATAGCTTACCAATATCAGTTATTGCTTTTTTTTAAATAAATTTTTAGATAGAGAATTGAAAGAATTTATTTGAAAAAGTTTTTATTACCATCTAGGTCTGTTCCAGTCTGTGAAATGTGAGGTTTTTTTTCCAATTTGAGTAGTTCAGGAACAGAAATGAAACTCCCGGTTGTTTAGTACAGGTTAACAATAATGTAAAAAAAATCGTTTGAAGCCGTAGGATGTTTTTTAAGTTAAAAAATTTTCCCCAGTTCCTACTTTAGATGCCGTACGCATCCCGAGTACAATTTGTCCTGTTTCATTTCAGTAATTAAAAAACGAATATTCCTTATATTTCATGAGCTAACGATGCTACTAGGTTCTGGATCCCGCTGCTAGCGAAGCCGTAGGATATTTTTTAAAGTTAAAAAAATTTGCTCGGTGCCAATTTCAAATATGGCAAATTTTTTAACGGCATCAGAATGCTAATACTAACACGAGGGATAAATCATACATGTTATTTCACACCTTAACGATGTGCGGATTGTTATTCTATAGATTAACTAGTTAAAGTGTAAAATAAAGTTTATTTTACACTTTAACTGACTTGATCAGTTATTCTATAAAATAACGGATTTCATATTTTCACAGCAGCATATATAAAAGAGGAAAGTACGTGTATGTGTGTTCATTTTTGGGTTCTTTATGCACGCCCACACCGTTGCACTTACGGCCACCAAATTTGGCACAGTGATACATTAGCACAAGAGCGAGATAACGCCGCAAAAATTATTTTAAAATTCGAATTATATTTTTATTTATTAAATTAAATAACAAACCAATAACTTCGGAAATACTTATCGTACGAAAATTATTTTTACACCACCTTAAAGAGCAAAAAATTATCTTTTTAATGATACCAATTTAATTATTGTAAAATTTTTTCAAATTTTAATAAACATTCCAGAATTCATTTTAAACTCAATTTGTAACAACGCTTTCTATTGTTGTAAAAAAATTCAAATCAATTTATTGTTTTTACAAATCCTTTATTCACGTGTTTTTACCACTGTAAAGTTGTGATAAAAAAATAGTGCTTCGCATTGTACCTAGGTCGAAAACGAATTCATCGCCTAACGAAGTACGCTTAGTTTGCCAAATGTTGCGGTTGATTTTGTACCGTTTCCCTCCTTTCTTCGAATCGTCTACTTCATGCAACCCTGTTCAGAGTCTTTCTCGTGGCGGTAGAACAGTAAGAAATCCCGGTAGAAGCAAGCGCAGGTCCACATCAAGTGTTTTCTTGATGAGCCAGAAACGTGGAAAAGAAAACTGTATTACCGCAGATGCTACATGTGTCCGCAACGCTGTTATTTCGTGGCATACACTTAACTTCCGTTTATATTTCGTTGCTTTCAATATACCCACAAATATCCAATGAAGTTAGGTTTAGTGACTACAGGACGTTTTGTTTAAATTTCACTCATTTTTTTTATCCCAATCGGTGTGCAGCGGCTCAGCGACCGGAGAGTAAGGAAAGTATAGATGCCGCAGATGTCAGTTTTAGGGGCTCCATGAAGACAAAACATTACCGCATTTATGCGATCTTTTAAAGCAAAATATGATTAGGGGGCGTAAAAATAATACCAGGTCCCGAGGGCCATTTGCGCTTACTAAGCAAATGACGACTGGGGTAAAAAAAAAATATAGTCCATGGGCACCATTACCCACGATGCCCGACTGACCATGCTGACAAAATGTCAGTAAGTTTGTGTCACTTTTTAAAGTGACGATAAGGAGTTGAAAAACACCATGTCCAGACGCATATTCCCATTCCTTACTTGATTTTAAGTATGGAGGAAAATCGAACAATTTCATTGGTTAGCTCCGCAGCGCAATTCGCGAAAAGGTGACGTCACCAAAACGCGAACTTCGAATGTGCTTAGGTTGCTATTTGTTCTTTTCGGACTTCGCCATTATTGAACTACGAACTTTCGTTTGTGTTTTATCGAATACCTTTTCTTTCTTGTTTTTAATTCGCGATAAAGATGGATTTGCCAGAGTATATTCCCATTAATATTACAACTGATAATTTGCCTCCAAATTTTGAAAATGAAATTGTGGAGAGCAATGATGTAATTACCATAAGATGCAACATAAAATCCATGAGTGATATTAATGAATGGGTGAAAGAATTTGGTAATAGAACAGATACGAAATGGAACAGCAGAGATTCATGCCCTGCAGGAGAAAAATTTGTTTGCTGGTAAGTTTTGTTTCCAAATTAATCTTACTTTTTCCCTGTTAAATAAGGGATCTATTTTAGCTCTTACTAAATAGGTTTTATTGACATTATTACAGGAAAAAGTTTGTGTGTCATCACAGCTCATTTAGTAAGGTGCCTTCCATGAAGAACAAGAAAGGAATTTCAAAGAATGCTGAATGCCTTGCTTCAATAAAAGTGAAAATCAAACTAGATACTACACGCACTAGAATGACAGACAAGTTTATTGGAGTAAGTTAATTTTCAGTTATCGTCAAAATTTTCCAGTCGTTTTCAGAAAACATTATTTTTAAACTTGAAGTTTAATTTTAATTTGTATTATTAAAACTATTTGCAGATTTCATTGTATACATCTTCTTTCAAATGTAGCTCTCTCCCTTTTTAAAATAAAAAGTTGTAACTTCATATATCTTTTTGAAAAATTAGTGTCGCAAGAAATGTATCAGTCAAAAAAATAAGTACATAAAATAAACCCTTTTCTTTGTTTAGTAATTTTTTTAAAATTAATGAGTTAGCTTAGACATTGATAATGAAAAAATTAGAGTTTGTGTTCATTCTCACTTCATATTCAGTAAATGCTTTATTTAAGCAATCATTTATTTCTATAAGAAAATTTTGGTATCTTATTTATAAATCCATTTTATGCATTTGCATTTAAATCATGCTTAATTTATTTGATAGAAGTGTGTTAATTAAAGAAATATACTGTGAATCTTTTCAGAGAGGATTAGTTGGGGTAATTACTATTACTCCAATTCATAAACACAGTCTTATGACAGCTGAAACTTTGAGATTTCTACCTGCAGAAGAATGTAGGGAACAGTTTGAAAATTATTTCAATGATGGCATGGGACCTGCAGAATCGGCCAAATACCACAAAGGAGTTCTGGAAATGAATGCTGACCTCCAACCAAGTGATTTGGCAAATAATAGGATTAATCCTACTCAAAGGACAATTGAATATTGGCATGAAAAATGGAGACTTCTCAATCTTGGACCTCGAAATGGGCATGGCATGATTGAAGTAAGTTACAAAATCTGAACTTTTTTAAACCCAAGTAGGATATTATTTTAACAATTTCCAGAATAGAAGAATATGTTCATCACTTCATTAAGATCAGTTTTTTTATATAATTTCTGTATTCCATATCTGTATATTGTATCATGAATTAAGGTACTTGTGATTTATATACATCAATATTTATAATATAGTTCAAAATGTGGGGATAAGAGAGATTAATGTATAACATAACACTCACAGGGGCTCAATCTTTATTATAAATGTGGATGAATTGGATAAGATTTAATATTGGGAGTGAATAAATGTAAGGATTATTAAGTAACTATTTATCTATACTGAGCAATTTTATTTATCATGGTGAAGGAAGTGCAGGAATGAAATATCTTGTGAAAATAAGTTGCGATTTTTAATTAATATATATGTATAATATTGTTCACAACCTTTTATAAAGGCCAAATGTTTTCTGTGAACATGGTAATGGCAGCAAGGTGATAATTACATCTTCTCTAACTCACAGTTTATGTATGTCTCTGGATAAAACATCAAGACTTTCTGGATCTCCTGTTTTCTTGTGATGATAGAACTTTCTAAATTTCTTATCAGAGCTTCTGGTTTCTCAGCCATTAATAAGAGATTTTCTAATTGCATTTGTTTATTTTATGTTACACAAAAAAAATCATTTTTCAAAACCATTAAAATTGATATGCTTTTTATCAGAAATTGAAAGAAAAAATTACAACGTACAGAAACCGCAATGTACAGGTTGAATTTGAAGAAAATCCTTTTGCAGTTGCCATTGTGACCCCTATCATGAAGAGATCTCACTGCTTGCCAACATCAAAGGAGATCATTTTTGTGGATTCTACAAGTTCCTGTGATGCAGAGAGTCATTCTGTGACATTTATGCTGACACCTTGTGCTGCAGGAGCAGTCCCTGTAGGGATATTCATCACAAAGGGACAGACTGAGGGTTCCTACAAACAGGATTTTCGCTTAATTTTAAATATCCTCAAAGAGTCTGCATTCTGTAATGAAGGGGGTCCTGCAACATTCATCACAGACGATTCAGATGCTGAAATTTCGGCTCTGAAGAAAACATGGCCTCAGAGTCAACATTTTCTTTGCATTTTCCATGTTGGTCAGGCTGTGTGGAGGTGGCTTTGGGATTCTAAAAATGGTATCCCAAATAATTACAGGCAACAACTGATGTCTCATTTCCAACAAATAATGTATGCCGAGACACCAGCATGTGCTGAAGAAGCATATCTTAATGCAGTAGGGTATGTTGGATCATTTATTCCCACTTATCCATTGTGGAATGAATATCTAAACAAAATTTGGAATCGAAAGGAACTGTGATGTTTAGCCTTTCGAGATGAAACCATTCGAGGACATAACACCAGTAATTTTTCAGAAGTGGCCATACGAATCTTCAAAGATGAAGTACTATCACGAGTAAAAGCATACAATGTGATTACCTTGATAGATTTCTGTGCAACCACTCTCGAAAATTATTAAGCAGAAGGTTGCAGGAGTTTGTGAATTACAGAAATACTGGGCCAAGGCTTTTCCTTGAAAAAATGAGAAAAAGAGCAATATATTCAGCAAACCCTATCAAGCAGGAGCATGTTAAAAAAAATGAATTTAACGAATGCCAATTTTCTGTGTCATGTGGCAATGAAGTGTACTGTGTTGATGTCTTAAGTGCCTGCTGTTCTTGCTCAGCTGGAAGGTTAGGCAAGTTTTGTAAACACCAGTTTGCTATTTACTGTTACTATAATATTTGTGGTAAAAACTTCCCTCCAGTTGAAGCTAAGGAAAAGCACCAAATAGCTTATTTGGCACTTGGGCAGGAAGCTCCCCCAATAGATTTTTATCAACCGTTTCGTTTCGATTCCTGTGAAATTCCAAAACATTAATGGGAATGATGAATCTATTGATGCAATTTCCCCTTCCACCTCACTTCTTGCCACAGAAAGTCACCCTTTGGAAAGTAACTTAGGCATTCACATTGAGAAAAACTCTCACAAAAAAGAGCTACAGGAAAAAATGTTGAGATTAATTGGAGATGGATTTGAAAAATTTCATTCTTCAGAACAAGGTAAGAAAATTATTATTACTTGTTTTATTTCTAAACAGTTAATTATTATTTATTATTAAGTAACAGCAGATTTAAAAATGCTTCTATAATGCAAAATAAATACAAATATTAAAAAAAGGGGAATAAAAAGGTGGAAGGGTAAAAAATAATAGTAGATAACGACAAGAAGTAAGAATCTGTTTATTATCTGTAAGAACCTCTTTATTCCCCTTTTTTTAATATTTGTATTTATTTTATACTTGGCAATTTTTTCCTGGATGATGCTGAAATTGCGCACAAAATTAATTGCTTCTATCATTCTTTGTCTTTTTAGATATTCTTACCTTTTTGTCTCTTTAGGTATTCAATTCTATAATGCAAACTGTTTGCAAATTAGAAAAAATATTTAGTTAAATAATAGTTTACATGACAGGATAATACGAGTTTAAACTAATATACATGACCATTTCAACTTTATAAGAGGGTTAAATAGACATTTGCATTTCTATCATTCTCGTTTGGTGAATTTCTAATCTGCTAAATTCTCTCAACAACATTAATAAAATGACATGCAGTATATCTCTTTAATAATCAAAGAAAAAAATAGCTCAAAAAAGGCAATGATAATATATTGAATTACAAGTTACATACATGTGCGAGATGGAAATAATAAATTGAACAATTTCTCAGCTATCGTAAACAGTCGAGCATTTCATCTATGAAGTGCATAGGGTACCAATCACATTTTATAAAATTACATGCTTTAAGACAATTATAAGAGGGTAATAATAGCAATAATCAAAATAATTGACAGACTGTGATACTGGAATAATATCTGCACTTAAAAATTCATACATAATTAATTTTTTAAAAAAAATGTAAAAATTAGAAGGGAAAATCTTTGAACTTTTTTTGAATGCATGTTATTCCAGCTAAAGTGTGGATTTTCTACTCTTGAGTGTTAATAATTGGATATAATTTTCAATATATTTTTTTTCCTCTTAAATTTCAATAGTTACTGTTATAGGATATTGAAGAATTTTAGATAAAATTGATATATGAATTGTAAGTATTTAACCAGAAATTTTGCGACAATGAATTTCCAAATTAGAAAAGTAAGAAATTAAAATAAGTATTTTTATCACAGCAAAAGTATAAGTAATTTATGAGTGATTTTCAGTAATTTTGTTTTCTTCTCAATAGCTTTGGAAAAGGCAGTAACACGCCTGGAAAAAATAACATCTGAAGGACAGTGGGAAACCATGTTGGTAACTCTGGGCCTCTAAGGAGGAAGGCTGGAGTTGCTATAAGGGTGCAACCTACTTCAATAGCCCGAAGATCAATTTGAGTTACGAGAGGCAGCAAATGGGTGGCAAGTGGTCGCCCATCTAATGGATCTCAAGTTTCCAAAAAAAGGAAGCATAATTTGTCAGAAAATGTCAGATTAAACCAACCTAATGCTAAAAAACATTGCTTTTTTTTAAACATTGAAGGAATTTGCTGAGTGTGTTCATTTTTTATGTGAATTTTTAGAATGCAAAAAATGTAAATTAGTCACAATATTTATTATAAATTTCCTCTGCTTGTAACGTAAAATTTCGTATGAAAAAGTGTATTGCTTTTTTTAGGTTATGTCAAGTACATTGTGCAACTATCGAAGTTGCTAGAAATACTTCTGGAATTTATTATTGCATAGAATAGCCTTTTCTCTTAATTTTTATTTCTTGCATTATATAGTTCACTAACTGTTTAAATATTGTACATATATTTGAAAAGAATGCTTTCTGTCATCTATTTGAAAATTGTATCAAATTTGTATGTTTATCATCAGTATTTTCATTTTTTATGTGTATTGTATAATTTTGAGAAGTGTAAATTAGTCCAAGTATTTATATGTAAATTTTCTGTGCTTGCAATGTAAAATTCCATATGAAAAGATGTATTGCTGTTTCTATGTATTGCTATGTAGTGAAAAGTATATTGAACAACTATCCAAGTTAATGGAAATTTTTCTAGATTTTTTTTTGATAGAATAGCCTTTTTTTCTTTATTTATTTTTAGCATTTTATATTTCACTGATAGATTCAGTATTGTACATATATTTTGAAAAGATTGCTTTCTGTCAAATATTTAAAAATTGTATGAAATTTATATGTTTATATTCAGGAAATATTTCCTTTGCATCTTAGAAACTATTAAAAACTGTGCTTATCAGTATTATGTCTTTAAAAAGACAGTAAATATTTTTTCTTTAAATCCAGAAATTGTATGAAATTTATGATTGTTATAAAATTGCTGTAAATGAATATAACAATTTTTAAGATTTTAAAATTAAACTATATAATCTACTGTATTTGTACAATAAGAAATTATGGGAAAACAAATATTTTTTCTTTGATTTAATGTTACTGTTTTACTAATATCTACTTGTTTGACTGAAGTATTACCAATTTTCTATTCACTTTAGCTTTTTTAATTGAAACTACATACAGAAATGTAATTTTTTGCATCATTCAACTGAAATCCAACAAATAAAAGGCTACTGATATTACATTTTTATTACATTATTTTTTTTAGTTTCCTAACATCTTTCACAATATTGATTTTTGTGTTTGGAAACGGGAGTAAGATTTTTGTAGTGTGATAATTTGTACTTACCATTTAAATCAAAATAAGCATTTTTTTAAAAACTGTCATAATATTTCAGTTTTTATTAAAATATTTAATTGCATAAGAATTCAAATAAAATTTCAAGATTATGACTATTCTGCAGCTGGGAAATTAATATAATTTTCAGAATAATATCCAATTTAAAATGAGAATAGTTATAAGCAAATAAATTCTCAGATCCTGACACCTATTACAAGTAATAAGAGATCATTTTAGATTTTTATTCTTCAAATTTTGTTGATCCCCCCCATTTTTTGTTACTTGCATATTCTATTTATTATTTTTAGATTTTAGTTATATTATTTAATTACTTCAATGATAAATGAACTTCGTAAAAAGAGTTAAGCTTCCAAACAGTCTATTATTTAACTGGTTGAAATGCATTTACTACATTTGAATATTGATATGTGCAAAGATTCATGGTGATGAGAAAAGGCATGGGTTTTTAATGCTGAATTTCAAAATTAAACTATGTAATGACTCATATATTTGCATTACTACCATTTTCCAATTAATGTTTTAATTTATTTGAAATCTTTTTATTCACATTATATTTTTCTGGTTAAGGAAAATTTTAGTAGTTAAGAAATTCAATTAATGTTTTAAAGATTCATTTTTCAGTTGTCTCCATTATTTCATGCACTCAGATATATATTTAAATAACTTTGAGACTTTCATGATTTATAAAAAAAACAAGCATGCACAGTGTAGGGTTAAATTGAAGGCATTACAACAACCCAAGTGTGCTGACTAATTATATCTCTAAATGGAGGGGAAAAAAAGCATGCATTACAGTAAAAATAGCACCAAAAAGATTGAGAAATTTGAGGACAAGAACTTAAGACTATTAATTTCACCTGGTACTAAAAATGACTGGCAAATATATGTTTGAAAAAGATGAAATTGTGCATGACTTAAATCTGCCAAAGCACTTGCTTAACCTGTCGACTAATTTCCTTCAAAGTGAAAGTACGAATTTGAATACAGAGTGAAACATGATTAGTTGTATTACTAATTTATTCTAAGAAAAAGGCTGGAAAAATAACTTGCTAATATATGGATATTTTTTTAAACTGTATTTAATAATTTCATTTTTTTTAAATTGTTTCAGTAAAATATTTTATAAATATATTGTACAATAAAATTCTTATGCATGAAAGTACAGGAAACGGGAACATTCTTCATAATCCAAAATATTATTAAACAGAAAACATTGAGAAATGTCTTGGATGGCAAACAAATATTAGATGTTAAAATAGGGTAGATGCTTTTTGCCATTGCACCAGTTTTGGCCACATTGGATCTGTTTTTCCAATAATTAACCAGTAATTTCAAATTAACCAATAAGAAGCATTCCAACACTTTAAACAATCCTTATTTTACTATTTTCAATCTGATTGGTTATTTTTCTTAAACATGTGGCATGTAAAAAAATTAAATGCATACGATCATGTATTGTATGCTCACAACTGTTAAGGCTTTTGTTAAAGAACAAGGTTTTGCAGTTTTTCATCATCAGGCTCTCAAAATTAAATGATTAATCTAAAACTGATTACCCTTGGGATTTACGAGTTAAGCTTTTGTTTTATTCCGATTTCATATCAAATGTAATTAATGTAAGATTAAATGGGTGGTGGCCAAAACTGGCACTTTAAATTTACAATATGTGCCAGTTTTGGCCATGCAAGTGGAACATGTAGTGTTCCAGTTTTGGACACATGCTTCATTATTGTGTTTTTAGCCATTTCATAAATTTTAAAATATCTGGATGAGATAAAATCAACTAATTTAGTTTTGTTTCTAAAATAAAAGCAACAAACTGAGTTTTGTTTCGAAAATAAAAGCAAACTGATTTAGTTTTGTTTCTAAAATAAAAGTAACCGATTTAGCTTTGTTTTCACTTTACATAGTAATGGCTCCAATCAAAAATAAGAAGGCAGTTAGCATTTCCATAAAAATATTTTGCTACTCGCCATTTAAAATTGCTAAATGCAGTTAAGACCATTCAAAACGGAATGTCAAAAACATCTCCATTTTGAATGTTTACCCTACATTTATGTTAGAAAATTTCAACTTGAGAAACCTGACTCGAGTGATGATGAATATTCTATTATGTGCATGGATTGCTCTAATTTTAAAAATGATTCTGATTAATTTTGCAATTAAAAATTATAAAAATATATATTTGTGGATATTGTTGGTGAGTTTAATAATGCAAATTCTTGATTTGTAAGATTTAAAAAAAAAAAAAACACCTATGAGCTTTAAGTATTTGCAATGTAAGTTTATTCCACTCCCTATTTTTTGTTTCATATTTTATCAAAAAAAAAGTTATGTGAGCATATACAGTTTGTATTTTATCAACCAAGTTTAATTGTTTTCTGCAATCCTGTTTCTTTTTTTTTTTAAATTGAAATCTGTAGCTCTAAAATCAGCTTAGGTAAATTTTATTACACATCTTAATAAATTCATAAAAAATCACATTTAAAATAACAGAAAATAATGAACTAAAATACATATTGCATAAAAATGATCTATTTTGACAGAAAATTCATTAAAATGTCTGTTAAAAATATAATATTAGAGTGGCCAAAACTGGTTTAAATTGGGTTAATTTATTTAAAAATTCATAACTCAAAATCTGAAATATTCTTCAGAAAAATTTTATAACTAGCAGAAAGACAATAAAATTTGATAAAGAATAGTATAATGTAAGATCCCCCAGATCATTAGCGGTAACTTTTTTTTCCCACGCCATGGGCCACAGGACAGAGCAGGTGCCTCAGCGGGAAGTCCTCATTAAAACGCCGCCAAAGGGAGCTGGATTTGAGTCTGGCGCCCTCGGTCTGCTCTTTAGTGGACGTGATGAAAAGGGTCAATTATCTCGAGCATGAGAAACCGCTGGCGACGGAAGGACAAGCCCAGAAAAGGTAAGGAGCCAATAAGGGCTCGCTGAGTTGGGCTCCACTTACAAAATGGACGTGGATTTGTGGAAAGGTTTTTTCTGGACCGTTCCCCCAGGAGGAGGACGAGAGAGTAAAAAGGAAGGTGCGAGGAAAGAGAGAGGCAGATTTTTGGAAGGTTGCTTAGCAAGAGGACGGCGACGAGCGAGGGCTCGATTTTCTTGGTAACAAGATAGACTTGGGTCACTGAGACCAACTTCATTCTTTTTAGGCCACTAGTGGAAGTGGGCCTGTGTTGGTTAGTGAGCACTGTATAGGACTCTAATCGTCTGTACCTGAACTATCATTATGTATGTAATAATTTCATCTTATTTAATCAAGATATATTAATTAATCAATATTCAATAAAAACTCTTGCACGCACGTGCTAGAAATAAGAGTATTTCTTGGCTCTGGACCTTCCTCCCCAGAGTCGTTGGCTGTCCAAAACGTTACAATAAGTATGATTTAATATGCTTAAAACAGTCATCTACTGCAAAATTTCAATTTCAAATTTTCTCTTAATGCTAAAACTGGAGCATCTACCCTACTAAAGAAGACAGAAGATTAAAGTTGAACTTAATCTCGCTTCGAAAAACAGTAGAGAGAAAAACCCTTGCCAAATTAAAATATATGTTACAATACTACTAAAGATAGAAGGTTAAAATCATAATGATTATCATCAATTATGACAGATTAGGGTATGTAGTAAAGTAATATAGAAAATAAAATCGAACTAATTCATCTTATGCGATTTAGTAAACATAACGTATCAACTGATACTTGCGTCTATGTTTACAATTGCGCAGTACAGTTTCTATAAGCTAAGCAGGTGCGCGTATGACGTCTCGTAAGAGTGGACCAATGAAATCGCTAAATTTTCCTCCATACTCAAAATCAACTAAGGAATGAGAATATGCGTCCAGGACGCCGTTTGCGCAAGTTAAGCCTCTTATGGTGAAGGGGGAGGAAGAAGGAAAAAAAACATAGTATGACCGAACGCCACTATCAGTAGAAGACTACAGAATGATATTTCAGTTAGGCATACGAACACCAAAAAAAAAAAAAAAAGAGAGAGAGAGAGAATGGGGGGAGAGTTGACAATGAAAAGCTTGATATGAAGTATTTCTGTTGCTGTCCATCCAACTGGTACGGCAACTGTAATGGTTGCAGGAACAGAGACACGTTCCGTCTCCGTAGCAATGATTTGGATGGGATTCCAAGGGTTGTCAGACTCACGAGAAGTGTTTAAAGTGCAGAGGTAAAAAGAAGAGGTTAATCAGCGGCTGGCCAAGGGGTCAGAGACACAGAAGAGGACAAAAGAAAATCAACAAAACACGTTATCGTCAAAAACTGTTTAATTAAGTTTCAAGTGTTACTAATTGTACCAAGACTTGAAAATATTTATATCCCGAGCAACGCCGGGTATACAAGCTAGTTATATATTGCATGACCAGTTAGAAGTGTAGAAATATATTTCGAATTTATGTCGTTAAATAGTTTTAGGTGTGCTGACACCAAATGCCCGTCCTCCCAGTTAACATATGAAGAAAAAATTTATATACTTTATTTTTACGATGCTCCAAACGGGAACATTGACGACTTTCGATAACTAAGCACACATATGAGATATAGTTAAAAATATGTGATAATTATTTTTTTTCCACAAAAATTCAGAAAGTTAACTTTATAATTTTATGTATATACGCCACTGTTCTCATTATTTTATCCAACAACTCGTTTTACAGTGATAAGCATTAAATGGTAAAAAAGATCATGGAACAAAATAAAGACGAATGGAGAAGAAAAAGATTTTTGAAGCTATATATACTGGATGCTAATTCGAAAACCCAAGAAACTAGAATTCATTTCATCTATATATAAAACTATTGATACAATTATTTACTATATTCATATATGAACATTACTCTACGACTGTTACATTACTTTTTTTATTACTTATTTATAAGAAAAGCACACTACGGAGAAAACTCCAGTTACAGAGTGCAGACACAAAATCAACAAACACACAAAGAACAAAAGCTGCAATCAGTGAATCTTAAAGATATTAAAAATCGTATTAACACAAACAAAGCAGAAATGAAAGAATCGCAAAAAATACAAACGCCCCACCCCAAAAAAGTGCAACCGCCTAAAAGGAAATTAAATATTCCAATAGACATTTTTTTGATGGGAGGGTTATCAGGTCGTAAAGAACTGAACCACCCCTACGCGAAGAATCCGAGCCGTCGAAGTCATTCTTGATTGTCCGAAAGAAAAGGGGTAGTCTGCAAGGGTATTGTGGAACTTGTGCGCAGCCTCATTAGCGCTAAGTCATAAGGTAGTGTCCTTTGCGCACAAGCGTTGGAAAGGTTGCAGTATTGCAAACTTTATCGACGTCTGATTTGGAGTGGCTTTAGCGCATTGAATACTTTTGGCATATAACAATCAATCAATGTCAGTGCCCCCTGCTTCAACGATGTTTCCGTGGGAAATGCCAAGGACCTTAATAACTGTTATTCTCAAACAAGTGACTAATACCGATATAATTTAAATTAAAATATAAATAATCGATATAAATTAATCGTAATGTTAAATAAAGTGAAAATACATGAATAAGATGTTAAAGAAATTGCTTCTCAACAAAAATGATTAGAAAAGGAACTCGCTTATAAATTTACTCTGCAAAAGTTATAAAAATGATACAATTTTCAGACTATTACAAATTTTATCTTTATTTATTGTTCCGTTTATTTAAAAGAAGGAAAGAGTATGCGCAGAACACATTTTGAAATGAAACTCAAACATTTATCATTACTATTTCGCTGTTTCACTTATTCTCAAAATAAGTACTTTAATTTCACTTTAACGTTAAAGTTGTCTTTAAGTATGTGCCTCATACCTATTAAGAAACAAATTGTGAGAAAATTTTTATCATTTGTTAAAGTAGATAAAAGTCAAGTTTAATCATTTCAGAAATTACTACTTCAAATGTTAAACGAAACAATATCGCTGATTATTACATTTTCAAAATGATTAGTGCCCAACATTCTTTTGAAGAACTCTTTTTAAATATATATCAAGTGCTACAGATTTCTCGATTCTCTGTGTTTTATTTTAATAAATCAAAGTTACAAAGCACTATTACCGTACTTTATCAATTAATCAAATTGCCATCTATCAGCATCCAAGTTGCAAAATACCATTTACTATCACAAGATCATGAATTTTACAGCTAGAATTCTTTTTTTAAAAAACAATAAGAAATTAACTAAAACTGTGAATCATTTACAGTTAATGAAAAAAATTAATACAATAATTACAAAATAAAAGTTGACTTCACTCGGGGCCTGATTTTGACATGATGGGGGTCTTAAGCTATATAAACACCTATGTTTTCAACATTTTCTTTGCAGTTCCACCAAATAGTCGCAGAAATCTTGAAAATATGCATGCCTTTCAATTATTATTAAGTATATTGCCTTTAATGTTTAAGAAATAATTAAGGATATATTTGCAAAATCACAAATATACTAGAGAACCCTCTAAGTTTCAATTAAAAGCTTTTTTTTTTTCGTGATTTCCCAAAACTAAAATAGCTGATTGTGACTTAAAAAGTTATGCTAAACAACTTATCGTTTTCCATGCACATGATGCTATGTGTATAAAATTTGTCTTCAGGCACAATATTCCTCTATTCATTCTTAAGAACTATTCAATAGCGATATTTGTATTGTTCTGAAATTAGGAAATGATGGGGGAAATTTTTAAATTAAAAAATTCTTTTGGGGCCGGTAATTTAACCCAATGTTAATATGTGTCAATACTTGACACATATTAAATGCTCCATTGCACTAAAAATAGGCAAACAAATTGCATGAAACTTAATTTTTCAGCAAAATAGTAAGCAATCCGGTCAAAATAAGTATAACAGGATTCAAGTAAATTATTTTAATATCAAATTCTGGTTAAATCTAAAAAAAAAAACCCGCAGTTCTTTTCTCAAGAAGAAAACTTTGAAGATCACTTAAATTTCTTCAAATTTAAAATTCGTCATCTCATTTTATTCAAAAGAAAAATTCTGTTCAATAATATGAGAGCACATTTAATTCGGTTCTAATTCAATTGCTGTCATATTTAGATACATCATCCCACGTACATATAATAAAACATAGGTGCAATTACAACATTTATACGTAATGATTCTGAAATACAGTGTAGATACAGCACTAGCAAATAACTATCCACTTTTTAAATTTATGTACATGTAATCTAGGAAATTATATACAGTTTAGTGTTATTTTGTATCTCGAATATTCTTCTGAATCTGAATTTCTTGTAAATACGGGAGAGTTGCTAAAGTTGGACCGTCGGTCTAGATTGAGCTTTATTGCAACCTCAATTTTATTAAATATTTGGGGCAAAATAGGCAATGTTGCAACGATGTAAATGTGGTTTCTGGAATCAGTTTTTAGAGAAAGCGCTATGTGGTTACAATTAAAGAACAAGTGATAGTGAACAAGTGAGCGATTTAGATATCATCAATTGAATATTTTTACAAAAAACTAATAGCTCTTAATTTAAATAGCCCCTTGATTTAAAGTAAGTAGCAAAATATGCTACTTCTTAGACAGGAAACTTTGTTGGTTATAACTTATGTTTCATTAAAGTAGCTTAGAGATAAAGTTAGGTGATTTTTTGCTCAGATTGGACACAATTTTTATTGGACTAATGAAATCAAGGGGATTATTTTCACGAACTTAAGGAATATCCCAGACCTCATAAAACGGTTATGGAACAAATCAAACCAAAAAGATGCAATAAAATATATCAGAAAATTCATATCAGAAAAATCTCACGAAATCTAAAAGAAACTTTGTTAATTCTTGGCCTAGTTATTGTATGTATAAATATAAAGTATTGAACATTGTAATACTCTTCTAGAAGTAAAAATAGTTTTCCGAGTATTTTTTATTTTTTTTTTACATTTTAAAAGTGATTTCAATATATGGGCTACCTTTGAAACAGTATGCGCCAAAGGTGGCCCACCAGCTACAATTTTGAAATTGTATTTTAAGAATAATCAAATTTTATTTTACAAAGAAAAGTATGTTTGATATGTGTTAGAGATAAGTGTAAAATTTTATGAAAGGAAAATTCAGCCACCCACACCTAACAAGGCAATTTTGAAAAATCATCAAAGATTAACTATGGACACCTTTGGCTCACCTATCTTATACAGAACGCCGCCCCATGCCCAGTACCTGACGCCATTACGGTGACCGAACAGGTTGGGTGGGTATGAAACGCCTATCTTATACAGAGTGGTCGTAAATTATTTGACCCATTTTAAAAATTAATAGAAAATACTGATAATGTTACTACTACGTTTTTTTTTTTTTTAACTGAGAGCGCATTTTAAAAAGTTTTAGGTAACGCGCCGTTACAGTGGTCTAGGTGGTCGTAAATTATCGGACATCTCCCATTTTTGAGAGACATTATCTGCGAAACTATTAAAGCTAGAAGAAAAATAAAATCATGCATTCGTAGGAAATTTTATATTTTTTGAATTTGATAAATCAATTGTAATTCGAAAACTGAATAGTTTTCGAGATATTCAAGACAAACCAAAAAAGAAAACCAGAAAGCGCGCATTGACTTCTGCTGATTGGTAACCATTGCGTATTTATATCTGTCGCTGTATCAAATTTAGAATGCTTCTATTGGTACGCCACTTATCTGAAAAAATCTTTTTTATTTGCACTCTCATTTAAAAAAAAAAACCACAGTTGTAACATTATTAATTTTTTTAGTAATTTTTAAATGGGTTTAATAATTTATCACCACCCTATATTTTGAACAAAACGTGTACTTTCTATTTTCTCTATTAGTGCTACTTATTTATTTTTCAAAATGTATAATCTCCCTTCATCTTTGAGATTCTGGCTCTTAGTTTTCTGTAGGAAAAAGTAGAATTTTCTAATATCTGAAAATAATATTTGAAAAAGTCCAATTTTCTCTTCTCCTTCATTTCTTTACATTTTTTAAAAATCCAATTGATTTTTCAGTATCAATCTTATTTAATTTAATATTAAGACTATTTTAAGCCTCCCAAAATGATATACCTAAATAAATGCGATTAACATTTTTGATATGTTTATAAATATTTATTATTTGTCACTTAAAATATCTACAGTTTTTTAGCACCTCTATTTTAAAGACTGTTTTCACTTCTCTTTTGCTGCAATTTAATTAATAAAAGAATCGAATTAATTTTTCATTGATATTTAGTGTAAATTACAACTTTAATGGTATAATATCAAAACATTTCAGCCAAATATTCATTTGTTGAAATGAAAATCATTTGACTTGTATTTTTACTGATGAATAGGTTCCATTTTCGTCATCAAAGCAATAATTTTAATACTATTGCTCATACTTAAAAAATTTACATAAAAGCAAAGGAGAAGGGGTAAAAGCTGATACACCAAACACATTCAAATCAAGGAATAAAACTTTTAAAAATGTTCCTCGGATTTCTCGTTAAGGGTAAAGGTAATTATCAATTTTCCCTTGGGAAAGTGGTGATTATCCCATAGAAAAGAACCCCTTGATTTCATCAATCACTCTCTTATAAGAGCAACAAGTATGCATTATCTATTGCCCCTCTAGATATTTGCCAAGATTTCCTGCCAAAGATAATTAAATACAGTAAACCTATAATGTGTGCGGAAAGTCCACTAGTTAATGATGTGCAGAAATGCGCCTGTGCGCATTGGACATAGAACCGTCTGCAAGGACCTTTACGCTCGCAAGATTTAGACAGCAATCGCCACACCTTCCAAACACAAAAACACAGCCATATTTTACCATAACCTTTAATGTGTTTATTTCTTAAACGTAAAAATTGAGATTTGAAAAACAAAAGATCAGAACAAAAGCTTTGTTTATTATATTACAGTAAATTATCCGTAAATGAACACCTTCCTAGGGAAATTCTTTTATACACATATTACACAGATAACGTTTTACAGTTTGCAGGAATAAAGTCTTTTCATTTAACTTTTCCGAGATTTCTTTCCTCTATATCACACACATAAGGAGTTTCCTTTCTATGATTAAGAAAACGTCCAATAAAGAAGATCCTTTGCTGCATACACCGAAGGAGTAAGATTTTATGAGTATGAAAAAGCTTATTTAAAGGGCAATTCCGAGAAAATAATTTTTCATGTAAATTACAAAGAGACGTTTTTATTTCCATAGGTAAGATAATATCAAATCATGTTATTTTTTAACATTAGATACTTTTATACACACACATCATGTAAAAAGTTTTTTCTTTCTATGACTGTGAAACGGCAAGAAAAAGGAATATCACTGTTTCAATACGACAAATGTGAATTAAATTAATGTTTATAAGAAAAATCTTAATTACAAACTAAAAGGAATTAATTTTTCATTTGTATGAACTCAAGAATTTTTATTCAAAGAATATTTAAGACAATATTATTAGCAGCATACATTACAAGAACAAGATTTTTCACAAGTATCAGTTCGATAACGCTCTTTTAAAAGATTCATAAGAAATTCTTACGCATGAAATTACAAAAATAAGGTTGCTCTTTTGTATAGGTTCAAAAATGCTCAGTTAAATAATATTTGTGACAAAATTCTTCGCCTCATACAGCACTACAACAAAACTCTGATTTCATATGAGTAAGAAAAATTGTTTAAATAAGGTTTCGTAGAAAGCTATTTTCAGAAAGCATCTTTTTAATTTGTATGAATTAGACAATGCTCATTCAAATGACATTTCTAAGGTAAAATATGCATTGAATATATCAGAAAAATAGGGAATTTTATTTACAACAGTTCGAGAATTATCGTTTAAATAACTTTTACAAGAAAGTCTTAACTGCCTGAATCACGAGAACAGGGCCTATCATTTCCCCGAGTTCGATGTTGATTTAAAAGACATTTGTGAGAAAATGTTTTACTGCACATGTCACAAGAATATGGCTTTTCATTTGTATGCATTCGATAATGCTTAGTTAAAAAATTTTTGCAAGAAAACCCTTCATAGCAGATATCGCAAGAATAGCGTTTTTCATTGGTATGAATCCGATAAAGGTCATTTAAATGACTTTTGCGCGAAAATTCTTTATTGCAGACATCACAAAAATAGGGTTTTCATTGGTATGAGTTCGATAATGCCGATTTAAATTATTTTTGTGAGAAAACCCTTTATTGCAGACATCACAAGAATAGGGTTTTTCTTTTGCATGGGTACGATAATGAACATTTAAATTATTTTTGTGAGAAAACCCTTTATTGCAGACATCACAAGAATAGGGTTTTTCTTTTGCATGGGTACGATAATGAACATTTAAATTGTCTTTTCGAGAAAACTCTTTATAGCAGACATCACAAGAATAGGGTTTTTCATTTGTATGAGTTCTATAATGAACATTTAAAAGCCTTTTTTGAGAAAACACTTTATGGCAGATATCACAAGAATAGTGTTTTTCTTTGGTATGAACAGGATAATGCCGATTTAAAGAATCTTTGCGAAAAAACTCTTTATGGCAGACATCACAACAATACGGTTTTTCATTGGTATGAAGTCGATAATGCTTATTTAATTGACTTTTGCATGAAAACTCTTTATTGCAGACATCACAAGAATAGGGTTTTTCATTTGTGTGAGTTCGATAATGCCGATTTAAATGACTTTTTTGAGAAAACTCTTTATGGCAGACTTCACAAGAATAGGGTTTTTCATTGGTATGAATTCGATAATGCTCATTTAAATGACTTTTGGATGAAAATTCTTTATTGCAGACATCACAAGAATATGGCTTTTCATTTGTATGTGTACGATAATGCACATTTAAATAACGTTTGCAAGAAAACTCTTTATGGCAGATATCACACGAATAGGGTTTTTCATTTGTATGAGTTCGATAATGAGCATTTAAAACACATTTAACAGAAAACTTTTTATGGCAGACATCACAAGAATAGGGTTTTTCATTTGTATGAGTTCGATAATGAACATTTAAACTGTCTTTTCGAGAAAACTCTTTATGGCAGACATCACAAAAATATGGTTTTTCATTTGTATGGTTTCGATAATGCGCATTTAAATGATCTTTGTGAGAAAACTCTTTATTGCAGACATCACAAGAATAGGGTTTTTCATTTGTATGAATTCGATAATGCCGATTTAAATTACTTTTGTGAGAAAAACCTTTATGACAGACATCACAAGAATAGGGTTTTTCTTTTATATGAGTTTGAAAATGCGGAACCATATTCTTCTGAGAAAATTCTTTACTGCAAATATTACAAGAATGGAGCTTTTCTTTCGTATGGCAACAAAAATGTTTATTTAAATGGCTTTTCTCCGAAAATTCATCTTCACGGATGTCACAAATGAAACGCTGCTCATCCGCAGCAGTTTCAATTTGCACAATTTCATCACTACAACTTGCTTTAGCACATAGATCAGTAACCAAATACGTTTCATTCATCTTGATAAAAGCTTCCATCTCTACATTCATTAAATTTTTTGTCCAAAAATGAGTTAAAACTTTACAAGTTATAACTTTCCGTTAGGGACTGAGTTTCTTCAAGATATATATAAAGTGTAATGTGGGGCCTTATTTCAAAGCAAAATATATAAAGCGTAATGTGAGGCCTTATTTCAAAGCAGAAACTTGTAATTCAACTGCATCCTGTCATTATCAGAAGCCATCTGAAAAAAAAGGAGAGAATTCAGCATTATTTTACATCTCCAACAGAGACAGCTTCTTTGAACTTCTTACAATGCATAATTAAAGGGTTATTATAACAAAATTTCACCTAGTGGCAGGGCTTTATAGCCAGTTCTAGTTCTCCAAACAAAACAAAATTTTACAGCATGTAGTACAAATGATGCGATATCTGAAAACTGAATATTTATATAATTTTTTTTTAATATACCACGTTTTTAAAACGGACTAAAAAGTAAAAAACAATTTCTTTTAGCCTCTTACATATTGATAAACCCATACAGATTTAAAACGAAAAACATGGGGCGCATTCAATAGATAATTGATGCATAAATAGTTTATTTAAGTAATTAAAAATTTTATTGCAATGCAATTTATATGAACTGTTGTGTGAGTTTTCTCAATGACAGCTGCTCCCTACACTTCTTACTATTAAATATTGCATGCGCCCCACGTTTTTCGTTTTAAATCTGTATGGGTTTATCAATCTGTATGGGGCTAGAAGAAATTATTTTTTTACTTTTTAGTCAGTTTTAAAAACGTGGTATATTAAAAAAAAAAATTATTTAAATAATTATTTTCTGCTTTTTAGTCTTGTGTGTGTGAAATTTTGCAATCGACTTTAAACATCTTGATGAGATTATGACAGAGACATGTGGAAAACTCCAGGTTTATTTCAGTTTCTCTTCATCTGATCATAAATAACAAATTGTTATACCTACCCACCAATAATATATCAATCTGTTTAATTGTTATTTTCATGAAAAATAAAATAAAGAAGCAAGCAAAATTAATTTTATTAGATTTTTATTTCAATATTAAAACCAAATTATTGCCAGATCCTTCTTAGTTACCAATTTTAAAATATAAGACTCACTAATGCGATATTTACTCACTCCGTGGAATTTTTTGGAATCACTTCTACAAATTCAAGTCCCCCTCTGAGTCCCCGAAAACTCCTTTTGGACCTTTTCATACTTCAGCAAACAATCTTCAGATGACGCCTGGACAGCGCCATCTATCAAAACTCTGGAGTTGAGTACAACACATTAAATAAAATTAACAAACAAACAAACAGACAAGAAAGCGGAAGTTAATATTGCATTTGTCATCCCTAGTTCACAGGCTGTATTTAAAGTTTTAAATCTCAAGCTCATCAGGAAGTTAGCTTAAAATTGTTACAAGGGGTGTACCAGAACAGACAGACAAGAGAAGGCGAGTTAATGAAGGCAATGGTAAAAGGAAGAAGAAAGAGATTGAAAGAAAACAAATTTTAACATTTTCGTCTACTTATAGGAGTGCTGCGCCAATATCTGAGGTAGAGTTTAAGCATTTTTTTTTTTTTTTAAATTTCTGGAGGTAATATTGAATAATTCATTTTAATTTGTCTTTTTTTATTTTAATTAAAATGTCACCTAAATTCTGTCTCAAAGACCACTTTGCTGCTGGACAGTACACCACCTCTTTAACTTTTTCTTACATTTCATGCACAGCACACATCAGTTATATTTTTAGTAATTTTTGTTTCCTGTCAGGTTATAGAATTGACTCTAAAGCTGTATAGATAGGCCATTTCTTTAATTATACCAACCCTCCTATATTAATCATTTGAATTCTGCATGAATATTTTAAATCCAACATCGAAATCAAAAGGCCGATTTTCTTGTAACTCTTTAATTAACACAAATAATAAAATCGTTCTTCAGGGCAAGGAAAAATCTAGAACAGTGGTGTACAAACTTTTCCATTTCCGACGCCCTCATTTTGCTGTTTTGTTTTTCCGGTTTCAGCAGAAATTACGCATAGGATGAACGTAATATTCCTGGAACTAAAGACGTAACACTTTAGACTCGACTATCAGTAAAGTATAAAAACAAACAAATTAAAACTGCAAAATCTCTCTGAAGGAAAGGTTATGACGTCGTGGTTTCGACAAAGTACTGCATGCTGAGAGATGGGCTACACGACCTTAGCTGCAGAATCACAGAGGGAAAATGGAGGCGAAATATTTTAACGCCCCAGAGAAAAAATTAATTAAAATTCAACCACTTAAAGATATTTTAATCGTTCTTATTTTACAAATCTGGAGGAATATACATACATTTATTACCTCAAAAGTAGAAAATGATAGCTTCATTAGAACGTACAAAGATATAAGAAATACAAATTAGGAAGTTTTAAGCTGTGATAGGTAAAATGCAAGATTTACAAAAAAAAACAGATGAAAGTCGCTTATGCTGTTAATTTTGTATATTTCTTGTCTTACAAATATAAGCTACATTTAAAAGTGGAAGAGACTTTTCATACTTAAGCACGTGTTACAGTTAACAGAAATGTCCTTGGAGTGTTTGAAGAGGAAAAAGAAAGCGCAAATTCCTTAAAATCCTGGTACTAAATGTCATCAAGGAGGACTGCCGGAAGCGGCAGGGATTAGAGTCATCAATTGAAGATGGAAATGTAAAGAATGAACTCCTTATTGTATTGATAGATGCATTTTATCAACCCCAGGAAAAGCACAGATAAGACATCATTTCAGATCTGCAATGTGATAGTTTTGTGATATGTCATAAGACAAAACTATTGGGACTCTCATATAACAGAGATGTTTCAATTTAGAAAGCTATACAGTGGCAAAGAAAAAAATTCGATTATGCAAGAAAAGAGAGTCATTGAGGAGGCCAGATTCACATTCAAGCAGATTTTCGATGGAATACAATCAAGCTCATGAAAGATTTTTTAATAGAAGGCCAGATGTTATGTTTTTGGAGGTACGAGGTACTTGCTGCTTATTAAAATCCGCATTCGTTCACAAGGACAATTTGATTTTATAAAGCAGCATATCTACACTTAGAAAGATAAAGGTTTCAAAGTTGACTTTGAAATACACTTTCAAAGCCTAAATTAATTTATACATTTTATATTTCCTTTACTTTGTTTTAATATACATTTTGACATTTAATTAAGCATTAGTTATAATATTTTATTCACAGAAGGTCTCAAAATGTTAGTATTTGTTATTTGATTAGTAGGGCCCAGAGTAAAAAGATTCAACATCGTTTGAAGGTTATAAAGTTTTTGTAACACAATGTACCTCCTTTTTATTTCTAAAGTGCATCGTATTAAAACATCAAGCCTTTTCTGATATCCTATTAGAGAGGCAAGTTGGCGCAAGATTTCTTCATCCTCAAGGACGATTCCTCCACTTGCTTGGTTTGGCATAACTTTTAGAATATATATGATGTCTGTTAGATTTTAGAGTCAGATTTCTCTCCCGATGTTTGCAAATTATCATCTAATGTTACATATCGTAAAAAAGAAGTTTCATCCATTTCCTTCTTCATCGTGTTATTTCCTCTGTGAAGTTCTCAGCCTCATCAGCAATGCTTTGAGTCCACTTTTTTGTAGCAGTTTTGATATCATTTTTGGACAGAATGTCCAGCCATTTACCCAACGGGTGTATGCATGGAATCCAAAATGAAAGTGATTTTGAGATTGTTTCGCGGTTAAAGAATCCTAAGGTTATGAAGTCAATGTATCTTTTGATTATTTGTTGAACAACAATTTTCTATAATGGAAACTGAAGATTTTATGATTCCTTGATCAAGGGAGTTGAATAAGGTGATGTAGTATTGGTGCCCAAAACATCAACAATGTTTTTTCAAATATAACTCTTCGGCCAGGTACCTGGAATAATTTATCCCAAAAGTAGAATAGATTTTATCATCTTTTCAGTTGTATCCATTTCAGGAAGATTTTTTGAAGATATTTGATGTCATCATACATTATAGCTGTGGCATAGTGCTTGTAGGGATTTTTTACTCCTTTAAAACGTTAGGCTTTTTATACTCCCATACCACACTCGGGAGTTTTTTTTCAAGTTCCCGTCATATTGCATCAATGCTTGAGTACAGTTAATCTCTACTTTTTTACATTTCACCAGTTGATTCATTTTTTAAGCAATGTGTTCACAAGAGTGCTGGAAACATAAACCTGTTTCATCCGTATTAAAAGGTTTGATCAGGTTTGTAATCTTTAATCAGTGTGGCCATACATTTCTTTCTCAGTCCTCAGCTGACACAGAATCTACATCTGCTTTACTCGCTGTACGAGTTTACGATAAAACAATATTATTTCAGTCTTTCCAGCAATGCGTAATA
>BGPR01011979.1:196-46581 GCA_013235015.1 Araneus ventricosus
GAATCTGCGAACGTTGTCGCGTATCAGAAAGAAAACCATTTTCAATTATTTTCATGCAACATTAGGGAATTTATGATGCATAGGTGCTTTACACGGTAAATTAAGTTAAGCCCTACTTGAAAGATTGATTTTAGTTTTCTCTCTATCGCTTTTATCTTTTTTAAAAATGTCGCTTATTTATGGAAAATAAACTAAGTTTTAGAAACTGATTATTTTCCAGGTAACAGGCGAATAATGATTACTCGTATAAAAAAAACGATAATAACTTGTCTTACCGGTTATTTTACTTTGAATTCTTTTATGAATATAAATTGCTACATATCCTTTATACTTTGCTAATTTGTGTTTGTTTCATTGGGTAATTTATGGCTATTGTATTTTATACTTCTTTTATTGTTTTGCAGGTGACATTTTGAATTTTTGCAAGATTAAAAGGTGAGTTTTGTTTTGAAATTTCTAATGTTGCTTTTTATCAAGAAAACTATTGATAAAATTAATAGTAAATTTACCTAGTTGAACTTTTTTCATTGGAACCGCTTTTTGAAAAAAAGAGGAAAAAAGAATCTGGTTTCTCCTTCTAGGCAAGATAACGTTTTGGCAGCCTGAACGAGTCATTAAGTAATGATAAGTGGAAATAATTGAAATTAAATTTATGTATGTAAAATAAGGCATGGAGATGAATATTGAATTGCATTTTTGAAAAACTTTTATTTTGCATGTTACGAATTATGGTATGTTGCCTCCCGACTGGTAGAGAAGACAAAGATCTAGTTAACAGATAACAGATTGCGACAGTATTTTATTGAGAGTGCGCGTGACAGATTTATATCTTCTCAAGATCATGCGAAGACATTATTAAATTTCTCTGACTTCGAGAACTGGATGAATTTATGCTGAGATAAAGGATTAAATCATGGATTTGGGATACAAATTTTAGCATAAAAATGTATCGCATATATGTATTATTACACGTTCATAAGATTAATCAATATTCATGTGGTTAGAAATAACTGCGAAATGAACTATCAGTCATAATATGGAATTTACTCATATAAGAAAATGTTTTTGCGCATTTAACGTTAAATTTCTATTTTAAACGATTACGTCAAAATGAATGTTTCTGAATCTCAGAAAGGGTTTAAAACGGAAAACCATTCTATTTATATGCAACTTAAAGCTAAACACTGTTCTTCCGCTGGTGTGGCTGGAAAGTTTGGACAGAGCAGTGCTGGATTAGCATCATCTGAACACTGTTTAACCCTCCATTAGTCTCAATATCTAATTTACAAATGCAAACTACGGAATGTATAATTTTTTAAGCGATATTTCATTAAATGTGGCAGTTCGCAAATTTTCATTTACAACCCTAAAAAACGAAAACTGAATGTTTCTGTTGTAAAATTAACTTATTATTAGAAAAAAACACCTTAAAACGGTAACTTTTATTTAAACTTCATCAATTCTTTTTCCAATTCCTCTTTCGAAACTAGCTATAGAAGTTTTACATGCACTGCTTCGAGTTTTAAATTTCTGCAAAATCCCAAAGTATATAACATATTTAGATTAAAATAAGGTTTTAGCGTATTGCACTGATTAATTTCAAACTAACTGTAGGATTGTAGACATGGAATGTGATTCATCCAGCAAGAAAATATAGAGCAAAGCTTGCGGTAAATAAAAATAGTCTTTATTTTTAAAATATAGCATCTTGCTATGAATAAATAAAAATCCACAGGCCTGCAAAAAATACTTTTTGAAAATTGTTTTAATTTTTATCACTGATTTTTATGTTATTTTTAGTGCTGATTCTAAAAATTAAATCCTTTTGTTTCTATCACATAAGGATTTTTTACAAAGTGAATGCATATTTTGAAGGAAACAGTTGAAATCACGAA
Source organism: Araneus ventricosus (assembly GCA_013235015.1). NCBI lineage: Eukaryota > Metazoa > Arthropoda > Arachnida > Araneae > Araneidae > Araneus > Araneus ventricosus. Next base: position 2,092 of record BGPR01011979.1, read on the forward strand.
ATTTTGACATTTCATTTAAATTTCGTTAATTCATAAATCCATATAAATTACATTTATATCCTAGTGAAAGTAATTGTTAAGTATTGGTAGAAAGTTACAAGTCCTTATAGTAACGTTTTTTCTTTACCTCAAAAGTTCTTTTGTCACTTTTCCTCTTGTGAATTTTGCAGAGATTGTCTCATTGTAGCATCGAGCAGTAGTAGGCTATCATGCTGACATTCCATTTTGCTTGATATTGCCTCTCCATTTCCTTTATATCTTGGTGAAATCTTTCACCTTGTTCCTCACTAACTGCACCTAAACTTTCAGGAAAATAGTCCAGGTGCGAATAGAGAAAATGAACTTTTAAGCTCATACTACAGCCTAAAATCCTGAAATTTTTTATCATCTCTTCTATAATAGATTTGTAGTTTGGGTCCTTTTTGTTTCCAAGAAAGCTAGTAATAACTAGTTTGAAAGATTCCCAAGCTTTTCTTTCGTTTGTTTCCATTTGAGTCTCAAAATTTTCATCTTTCATCATTTTCCTGATGCCAGGTCCTACAAACACACCTTCCTTCAGTTTTGCTTCGATAAACCTGGGAACTGGTCACAAATATTTGAAGTATTCACCTCCTTTGGTAAAGCCTTGACAAATTGTTTCATAAGACCTAATTTTATGTGAAACTGTGGAAGTAAATATTTTTTGGCTTGCAGGAGAGGTATCCTGTTTCAACTGGTTTCCTTTATCTTTAATATTGTGTTTAATAGGCAATTTACCGATTCCGTGGAATATTCTGGAAATAGTTTCTTCTTTCTTGTTTGTTAGTTTAATCCAACAATTTACTCTTTTAAGTCCATAAATATGTTTATAGAACTCATATAAATAATACTTTTTTGGTCCGAAATATACTAGATTCGTAAAAACTAGGGGGCTCTGCCCCCTGCTCGCTAAAGCTCGCCAACCCCCAGGAGGATTGCGCTGCAATCCTCCGGGGCTTGCTACGCAAACCCTGCTCGCTTCGCTCGCTACATGAAGACACTGGGTGTCCTAGCACAGTTGTTATAAAATCTTTATATATATATAACACACCCTGCTCGCTCCGCTCACCGACACCAAAGAATCACGTGATTCTTTCGGGATCACTATGTGAAAACAGCTCGCTTCACACGCTTGCCGTAGTTATCCGTTTCTGCTAGTATTAGGAAATTATAAGTACATTAATTAATAAAAGTAAATTTAAATTATTTGAAATTGCACGAACTCCTAAAATTAATTTTTCATCATTTTCTACAATTAAAATCTTCTGGTAGCACAGATATATATGTAAATGTTAGAAAGAAATTTGAAAGGTAATATTTATAATCCAAAGATGATTAAAAATCAAAATTATTTTCATCAATCAGAAATTTAAAACTTCTTGGCATACACTTTTGAGTATTTATTCAACAGTTTATTTCAGCATAACTTCATTCCACTAAAATTTTAAGTTTAAAACTGATAAGATAGCCTTTTCCAAACCTTCAAAATAAATTTTCAAAAATTGCTTTTTCCACCAAAATTTCAAATATGCCCTCTTTGCAATGGAGTGTAATTCAGAAAAGCTTTCCCACATGTATACATGCTTATTTCAACAATTATTTAGTCAAGAAAAATATAGTGTGTTTCTCAGTGCAGTCATTTGTGTTTTAAATCTCAGAAAATTCTTGATCGTCTCTTGTCGTAGAAAGATGTAAACCATCTTGGAACCTTTTAGCTAAAAAAGGACAGTTTAAAGAAAATAGTGGCTTGAAACATGTTCATATTAACTATTCAAATTTGAAACCCATAATAATTATTTACTTTTAGCCTTTTATAATTGATAAGATAGCTTTTTTCTCAAAAATTTCAAAAATCCTTGCTTTTTTAAGCAAAATTTTAAATATGCACTCTTTTTTATGAAATATTACACAGAAAAGCAAAAAGTATGCAACATTATCATTCACCATTAGCAGCATGTGGTAATTCTCTTCCAGTGAAAATATATATGTGCTAAAACAGTCCGTACAAACACGGTGACAAAAAAAATCTAATCTCTATATATATACGTTGCAAACAGTATGCAACTTTAATCATTCTCCGAGAGCAGTGTGGAAGAGAACTTTTCTGATGTATAATTAGTTCTCTGGTCTTTATTCTGTAATTTTTATTTTTACACATAGTAAATAGTGCACACAATTAGTATCACAAAAAAAGACTATGGCGCCCTAAGCCTATAGTCGGCTTTCTGGCCGATCTTCGCTGAAATCTTTCATCCAGGGATTCCCTTGCACGCTGCTCTCTTCTACGCAAATTTTATTCAAAACTTCGCAAAGAGTTAATTTTAAATAAATAAATTCAAAAAAGAGTAACGACTTCTCCTGTAATCCGTAAGCGATTAGCGATATTCTTGGCGTCAGGGTTGAGATTGGTAAACAAACTGATCGTTGCCAACGGGGAGAAAGAAATAAAGGTCATTTTTTTGCGCCACGCATAAGCGTTTTATATAATATAGATTAGATTGCGATTTGTGATAAAACTGTACGTGATGGGAATTTATTCATTATTTTTCCAGTAATCAGCATCCAAAAAACTATAAAAAAACACCACTTGCTTTACCTACAATTTTTTCATCGCAGACCTGTGTAATTAATCATCATTGCACCAAATTTCTACTTAAAATTTTGAAATACTATTGTATGTAATAATTATCAAATTCTAACAGATTAAATAATTTCTCGGACCAGCAAATTTTCGTCATTGATTAAGGCTTAGAATTTCTCTAAGGATATTAAACCACCTGACATTCTGATTATATATTAAAATATTTTCTGAACGTCTGGGAAATTCGGTAGAAAATATTTTCAGTGATAATGATCACTTTCCGGTGTAATATGCATTATTTGAATTATTTGCAATTCATCTATAGAAGGTTAAAGCATCCTGATGCATTGCGCTTTATATATGACTAGCTGATGTCCGGGACTTCGTCCGCGTAGTAATACACTTTTGTACATTTTTTGCTCATGATAAAACTACTTTTCAGTCTAATAGTTTTAATGTAAAAAATTCTTCTATATAAAATATTACTATATTCTAAAAAGGATCTATAATCCATTAATCACCACAATTTAAACATCCATAATTGTAGATTTATTAACTTAGTATATTAAGATAGATTATCCAACCTTATTGTCCTGGCTAAAAGGATTTTCAGAATCATAATTTGCGAAAAAACTGAGATTATTCCTGTTAATCAGTATGCAGACATAAATTAAAGGCAAAAGAATTAGAAAGCATTAAAAAAATAAAAGATCAGAGAAGTAAGAGTTTCTTGCACTTCAAGAAAAATAAAAGCATTGTTAGAAAATGCGTTTGAAAACATTTTCAAAAATTAATTAAATTTAAATGAAATATCGCAATGATATGGAACTGTTGTTATTGAAAAGCTAATTTTTTTTAAACTTTAAGATGATTTTTTTGCGATAGTATGCTCCTAAATTTTTGAGGGAAAACATTAAAATTTAAGGTAAATTTTAATTAATTAAAATTTCGAAAACTCCTTTCTTAGTGAGAACCTACTACCCAAGAAGCAACCACCTGCCAAATTTCAAGTTTCTAGTCTTAGTGGTTTGGGAGAGTTCGTGATGAGTCAGTGAGTGACTTTCCTTCTTTTTTATGTATATAGAGTAGCCGCCTTCCGTTTAAATTAGTTTTTATTTTTTGCATTTTATATTAATCGTTGCATTACCCGTCGCAGTTTCAGCCGCGATAACTCAGGAAAGATGAACAAAGAACTGAATATTTTATTGCATTTGACAGATAGTAAAATATTTAAAGACGTAAATTTTAAAATGCCAGCGATACAATTCTGTATGATGCATCACAGCTAACGAAACTTACAAACTGAGTTTCAAATATCTTTCACTCAATGCATCTATCACTCATCGGTAGAATGAGGAACGCTGAATATGGTCGCGAAAGCCGAACATGCTGGTCGTCCGTGTGAACAAAAAGTGAAGCGGCAACAATTTCATAGACATCTAAAAGACCCGGGAATATAGGATGTAGACAATGAAATTTAAAATTAGTTAGTTTTCCCGAACACAATCGCTTTTTGTAATTCCTAGTTTAAGGCTGTAATTTCTAGTTTCTAATATCAAATATGATGAATTATCACTTGAGGAAATTCAAGTTTGGCGGCAGTACTGTACTCTTAAGCCTAACCAAAAGTTTAATAAAAAATTACCTATAATGCAATATACAAAAATTTGAAAGCGTTTTCATGCCTCATAATTTTAAAATGACAGGAAAGCATGCCATTAAATGCTTGAGGAAAGGATGGAAATCATTCCAGTCTACCTCACACATAATAAAAACAAACCAACCTGAAATCAAATATCTATTGCCACGTTTTATAAAAATATTACTTTGAAGCAGTTGCGATAAAATATTTCAGAAATGCAATGTATACTAAAGTGAAAATTCTGCTTTGGAGTTAATTTCCCAAGAAAAAAATTTATACTATCACAACCGTAACGATTGCAAAAGCGCGTCAATAAAAGATTTGCTGAAATAATGAGATGGTTTACAACAATAAAAACATTGTTACAATTCATGTTTTAAAACAATTTGAAACATTAATTAAAATTGAATGTCGCATGAAAATAAGATCGATGTCATTGATAAGCTATTTTTTTAATCTTTAAGATGATGTAAAAATGTTTTTTACGATAATAGGATCCGAAGTTGCTCCGGAAAAACTTTAAAATTTAAAGTAATTTTTAAATAATTTAAATTTTAATTAAAAGTTCTAAAAATCCTTTCTTAGTGAGCACCTACTCCCCGCATGTCCTTCTAGTCCCAATGGTTTGGGTGATTTCGTGATGAGTGAGTCAGTGAGTGAATCATTGTATTTGCCTTTTATATATAAAGATTAATAATGAAAAAACTAGTCTTTTTTATATACAAAAACATAGTCAAATTTTTGATCGAGCCTGTTTCAACTCGACCATTCGGCATTTCATCTCCTTGTTTGTTACGCAGTCACGACTAAACGCGTGGTTCGATTTTCTTCGAACAATTATCATCGAAATGCAATTTAAATTATGTATTTAATTTATAAGTAAACATGAGTATTCAAGATATTCAACTTCCATAAAATTCAATATTACTGTTCCCAGATTGAAATTTAAAAAATATTGAGTTTTGCAAGAACCCTCATCATATTGTTTCTCTTAGAGAACAAAAACAGTACAGCTCTTGCAATGCCGATATCTTTCTGAATATTATCGGTATTGAACTGGTAATTTTATGTAAGTTACCCTAAATATTTGGCTCTTAAATTATGAAAGAAAAACTACGCTATTTTTCGCACGTGCGCAGATAAAATTATTTTCTACAAGTATTCACATTTTCTTTAATATTCAATTCAAATTTTGACAAAATGCTTCTTTTACATATTGTCAAATATTCTGTAAGTTTCTTACAATTTGGTTGAAAACTCTGCAGGTTATAAGCAACAAACATGCGGAATAATTTTGGATTTTTTAAAAGAAACCTTTATATCTTCCCGAATATTCGTGCTATTTTTACAAGAAATGCATGTAAATATTGTGCGCATGAAGCATAAACATTGATGAAAGTTTCAACTTATTATCAACTTTCTGTGAAACGGAATGGGTTGGAATCCCTTTTTCGTCTTCGTCACTTTCTGGTCACCCCTTAATTGCCGTGGTGACCGAATCTTCTCTGTAAAATGTGAGTTCCGACGATAGTATGTTCCACGATTCTCCGCAACTGATTGCGAACCATACTATCCATGTTAATTCCAAATTTATCGCAACTTAAGAATTGTGCTAAACTTTTGGGCACCAGTGTACATCAAACATGGCGCGATATACAACAACATCCATTTTTAAAGTTTAATGCGATTTTAGAAAGGGGTGGAAGAACGTGACTTCGGTTAGCAGTTGAGCCGGCAATTCACTTGAAGGCTAGCCATACCATTTGTCCTAAGTTCGTTTTTTTCCTACCCATTTTAATCCAAAAATCCAGGCAAGTCATTCATTAGAAGTTTCAAAGTCCGCTGGCGGTAAGGGGGAGCAAAGATCGCTCCCCCTACCGCCGCTTTTCGATCCCCACTCAGAGTATTTCCGATTTCCTACCCTTGAAGCCAGATGCCAATCTAGTCAAATCCTTTGATGTACCGCCTTGCCTCGTTTGAGGTCTCAGATGGGAATCGGCGCATGAAGTACTGGAATTTGATTTCGTTGGAATTCCCACTTTCCCGAGCCGTTATGCTAATTTCCATCAGTTTTTAAAACTGACGATTGATTTCCCTTCCCGTGTTCCAAAAATTCCAGTTTGGATTTCATGTGAATTGCCTGCTTTAGATGACATACGCGATCACGTTACCACGTGATTGTGAAGTCACATAAATTAAATTCTCTATGAATTAAAAGCGGTTTTTGCGACTACGTCCGAAAGAATCAAGTGGTTTAACTTCTTTAACTCTGAAACATAACATAACACAATTTTGTGACGGTTTTACATAACAACCTTCTTTCAATTGTATCGAGTTGAATATACATCCTCATTATTTGACTGAAACCTAGTTTATTTTTATTGATAGATAACAACTTGCAGTTATACGACATGCACAATGACGTATAAAACGTGATTGTGACGTCATGTGAATTAATTTCATTGTGCATTAAAAGAATTTTTCACATCTACGCACGAAAGAATCAAGTGAATTAACTTCTTTAACATTGAAGTGTAATATAACATAATTTTGTGACGGATTTACCTAACAACCTTCTTTCAATTGTAAAGTTCAAAATACACCCTCATTATTCAGCTGAAACCTGATTTATATTAATTGATAAATAAAAACGTGTAATTTTATGACAAGCACAATGACGTTTACCACGTGACTATGACGCCACGTGAATTGACTGCACTAAGCAATAAAAACGTGCGTGTTTTCCCATCTACAAGAAAAAAATCACGTTACTTGACTTCTTTAACGCTGAAACGTAATTTAACACAATTGTTGTGACTGCTTTACCTAATGTCTCTCATTTAATCGCATCAAGTTAAAAAAATACATCCAAAGGGTGAGGATATATCAAGTTCAAAATACATCCTCAACCTTTGGCTCAGTGGACCGACGTGGGTTTAAAGAAAATACATACTCAGTATTTAATTGAAACCTGGTTTATTTTTATTGATGAATGAAAACTTGTAGTTATATGACATACGCAATGACGTTTACCACGTGACTGTGACACCACGTGATTTGACTTCACTTTACTGAGCATAAAAATCGTGCCTTTTTCGCATCACGGCCAAAGAATCACGTGACTTGTTTCACATTGAAGCATAACTTAAAACAATTTCTGTGAAAGCTTCACCTAATATCTTTCATTCAATCGTATCACGTTCAAAACACATCCTCATTATGAAAATGAAACCAAGTTTATTTTAATTGATAAACATCTGCTCGTATTAATGAGCGGCATCCCTCAAAGAGAAAAGCATCTGGCTCAAGAAACATCAACCACCTGTAATGCGATTTTTTTTTTTTCATATTAAAAAAAAAATATTATATCGGCTTTCAACCCTAGAAGTGAGACGAAAACGATCTCTTGCTGAGTTATAGCGAAAAAAGAGACCTAATTGGGAAGTGAATGGGGATAAAAGTTGACAGTCCGTGCAATGTGAATGTCACCAAGAGTGACGACCTTTGAAGTCACTTAGAGACTATTGAGGAACGACGAGTGGTAAAGAAAAAAGCAAGAAGGCATGAATAAAGGGGATTTGCAATTTAAGACTCCATGAAATCGCGTTCATAAGTCGCGATAAATGAGTCATTTACTGGCGTGCCAATCTCTGCTTCAATGAAGTTTCCTCTTCAAAGAACGACCTACCACGAAGTAATAGTGAAGTGTTTTTTTAGTACTGTAATGTCTGAAGTGCTTATAAAGGTTCGATTCGAATTAAATAATATAATATTCTCTAAATTGTAATTAATTTTAACGTAGGACTACGTTCCTCCCATGATGTCGGTTTGACTTTCGAGCTATTTGTTTCTAACGTTCACAGCAGACTTAAAAATTATTTGTAATTATTGCCATGATAGCGTGTACAGAAAATATTACGTACCGCTTCATTGGTCGAAATGGTAATGCATACGCGAATAAACGTAACAACTCTAAAACGTAATATTTCCCTGTATTCGAGTGGAAAAACTCTCAGACAGAAAAGTAAAAGAATTAAAAATAATATAATATTCTCCTTAGATGCGAGTGGCAACACGCATATTAAAAGTATCTTCATAGGTGTTGCGAGTTTTGTGTTAGCATAATGGTGGATATGTTGTATCCTCCTGAAATAGGATTCTATGTAGAATTCCTGCAGTACAGAAAAGTATCTCTTTTAACGTAGGACTACGTTCCTCCCATTGGGGTCTCAGAAAGGAATTTGATTCACACGTCAGAACGCCACAAAAAACATTGTATGAGAGATACATATCTCGGCCTATATATCTCGGTAACTACATATGTTAAAAACATAACTAATGTCATATTTAGGAGATAAAGGGTAAGAATAGATGTTACAAAAAAATTTTGAAAATCGGAAAGGAGTCACGCGAGTAAAGTAGTCCTACGCCTTTAACATCAGCGGCTGTTTGAAAAACACTGCCTCCCGTCATTTTTTTAATGAACTTGGATATTACCAGCTTTCATCGAGAAAATGTATGTTTGGAATGAATTTGCATTTCCGGTAGGGGAGAGTTGTCGAGTTTGAACGTCACCTGAATGGGACCAAAATCTTAACTTGAATTTTCTGACAAATATTTGGGCAGTAAAATAGGCAAAGGATGTTACAACAAAGTAAATGTGTTTTATGGAATCGTTTCTTAGAGAAAGTACTATGTGGTTGCATTTAGAGAAAAAGTGTGTAAATTGAGATACAGCGGTGGCCGTACTTTGGGTCAAAGCCAAAGTGATCACTACATCCGTATTATCAGTATATCCAAAAATGCCTAAACGATAATACAAATCTATAGATATACAAGGAAAGCAGAAAAAACAGACCATACAACTTCGTTGATATGTGCTGATTTGTTTTAACTAGAAAAAGAAAATCGATGCAATGTAAACAATTGAAAAAAATTATGAATATTTAAATTTTAAGCTTTCTTAAAAAAGTTATCGAAAGTCATTTTTTTCCAAGCATTCGTTAGACAAACTGTTCACATGAAAAATGCTCATGAAAATATTCAGCACGGTATTGGACTGCTCTTAAAATACGAGGGGATTGCAGGGTTTCTTAGGTTGGTGGTGGTTTCTCTTTTGAATCGTCTTCATCTTCATTGTCCTTATGTTCTTTGGTGTCCTGTCGTAGATTCATCCATGCATGACGTTTTGTTTCTTCTGTAGTTTTTCAGCTTTCTCCAAATTTCATTCAGCCTTGATCCAGGCCTCATATTCCTCTTCGGAAAGGTTTGGATGATTTTTCAATGACATCAGGATCATCTTGTTTGCTCCTGATGAAGCGTCCAAGCCGAAAGCAGTTCTTTAAACAAGCCATTCACAGCTCTTCCAAAATGTAATTTTGGTACACTGGAAGGAAAAAACAAGCGTCACGGTCGAAACTCTATGAAATTTGGAACAAATAAGTCGAAATGGTGGAATTTAAAAGAACTTAAATTCCAAACTCAGTCCGCCGATTCCAATTTGAGACCTCGATTAGAAGGTAGCGGCACATCAAAGGATCTGCCTACATTGGGGCCTCGCGTCGAGAGTAGAAATGAAACTCGAAATCCCCCGTGTGGGGAAGAGGAGAATGGGTGGCCCTTTAATGACCACTCGCCCAACTGCCTTCTCCCCCTTTGGGAACAGCAACCGGCCGAAATCCGCTCCACTAGTATAGAAGTCGCTTGGCCGGTTATAGCCGGCTTAGGAATCAGAGTGTTAAATAAATAAAAGGTATATTATATACCTTCTGAAATGATAATATTTATTTGCCTGCTGGTTTCTACTCGCACTGTAGCTCTAATTATTCTAAAATGAAATATTATTTTTCTTACTAGCAAGAAAAATTATTTTAAAATAACAAGGTAAGAAAATAACTATTAAAACCTTTTTATAACCATGATTGGCGTATTTCATGCCAACATAAATCCAAATATTTATAGTTAATTCCATATTTTGTCAACATCTGAATACCTGTTCTCCTACCAATTTGATGATATAAATTCCACTCACGATCTCACTAAGCATACTGCTAGATCCCTACGGACGAGTTTCGGAAAATATACCACGCAAAAAATGCACCGATAAGCCTGTAGCGAAAAGTGGGAGGTCTTTTCCCTTTAGGGATTTTTTTTACATAATCTTTAGGGATGATATTTTGAAGAAAAATCCGGCACGCGTGCGTCCGACTGCTTTTATAGCGCTTTTCTTAACGCAACGTTCCGTAAAGTCAAGGAAATAACTCCAATATCGGACTACGACGCTGTGAACGTTTGAAACTCATTCTAAATGATACCCATTCAAAGATTATCAATCTGCAGTGCTACATAAAACATTACATGATGGTATGCTCAGGAACTTTTTTGCACAGGTTTACTTCCTCGTATTTTTTCCATTTAGCGCGGACATTACATTACTACTTTAGCTCTTTCTTAAACACATACAGTCCAGACGTAGTATTAGAGGCCAGGAAGATATTCAAATGTAATTTTCGATACGGATCTGCTTGTTTCTGTAACTTTAATAAAATTGAATTGGAGTCTTATTTCGTGCATTTTAGAGCATTCTGTGTTCAGAAAACGATTGTTTTTAGTAGGATAATAAACCCTTGGAAAAAATATTTTGAAGTAGCTAGTTTTAATGTTAGTGCAATAATTTTATATAGATGGTTTGAAATATCTTCTTGCTATGAATAATATAATTTGTATCAACATTGAATTTTATGGTTTAAGATAAGACACATATGAACATCTTGTCACAAGTTAAGATTGAAGTCTATGGGTTTTCATCCCTAGATATTCCTGATCCATCTTTTAGAACTTTTGCAAGGCGCGTATAGGCTTGCAACAGAACGGTTCTTTACTTAAACTTCTCTGTAGATTTTAGTAAAACAGGCCCCGGACCAACCAATATTCTTGTCCGTTTTTCAGCGAACACAAGGGAAGTTCACGCACGGGATGCGTTCATTGTGTGCTCGTCGAACTTTATAATGGTGTGCAAGATTAATTCTTTATTTCATGAAACCGAAGATACAAATAGAAACTTTGGAAAAACGTTCTTCAAGAGATGATTGATGGTTCGTTCTTTCCCATGGTTCCTCATGGTTTCATTAATGTTCAACGAACCACTTGTAGAAGTTACATTTGGGGACCGTCTGGGGTGATGAAGAGACCGAAAGGATTTGGGCTCAGCCCGTTTCACAGGAGCTGATCATGTTTGAAAGGTCAGTGTTCTGACTGTTATGCACATTGCTTACATGTATTTTCATAAGAAATGCTGAATATCGGAAATATATAAAGGTTTGTTTAAAACTTCCCAATTTTTGTTTTGCTTATAGCACAAGGAGTTTTATACTTTAAATTTTGAGAAACTTACTGAATACTCAACAATATGTTAGTAAAACATTACATCAAATTTAGATACACTCTCGCATATTTAGAAAATAAAGAGTATTTGTAGTGATACTTTTTTAACTGCGCATGCACTAAAAAGACCGTAAATTTTCTTTCATAACGTCAAAGTCAGATAGATATCTAAGGCAGCTTATATAAAGAAGTGCGATCAATACCATTAAGATTTAGAATGTTGGCCAGAATTTCAGCCAGCAGAAGAAAGTATTTGTTGCTAAAACACAAAATGATGAGGAGGTTTCCGCAAATCAATATTGAACGAATCTTCAGGTATTAATCGTCAATTGCAATTTTAATTATATGAGTAATTTATTAGTTAAGATATGTCTCCCATTCAAATTTCATGAATTCAATAATGCAGTTCGAAGATCTTCCATACTTTTGTCCAAGTGGTGTAGATCTACAATTTGAAGGGACATTATTTCAAAATTCCAGAAGGATGAGCGACTGTGTTTGAGCGCACGTAACTACAGAATCCCACTTTTCAGTGTATTAATTTAATTATTATTTTTTTATTCACTTAATTTTTTTAATGCAAAAAAAAATGTGCAATTTTTCTCGTAAACATCAATTCTTAAGCATTTATCAAGAAAATTATTCTGGAGACACTTTTGAGTAGTGTTCCTTAAACATCCGACCATTGAAACCAAAGTCGATGAGCGGTATGTCCGATTGTTCCGGAAATATCGATTGAAACAATCGATAGTATCGACTTTAAAACTATCGATAGTTTTTCCGGGCAATACTATCGATAGGCACTAATTTCAGTCGATGGTTCAAAACTATCGTGGAACTATCAATAGTTCTAAATTATCAAATGGTAGAACACCCTTCGATAGTATTGCCGGGAGAAAACTATCATTATCAATAATGAGGTATCAGCCAAGTCAGTTGATAGTTTTTGTAAAACTATTGGCTACTATCGATAGTTGAACTGTCGATGTTTGAGGAACACTACTTTGGAGGTGGAGAGAATCTAATGGGGCTGTTTTACCATGGGATTCTTTTCCCCATGTAGGTGCAGTAACAAACTCGTATTTCATTTCAATCAAAGTAACGTGGTGCGTTCTTCTTTTGTAGTTAGCAGAGAATAAAGCTGGTACCTGCATCTCATCTCCATTGCTCTTAGAAAGTTTTAACATTTCCATTCCCATCTCTTTATTGGTGTTTGAAAGATGTATTTATTTTTAGTACAAATGAGGTTTTCCCTTAAATTTTTCTTACTAATGTTGGGAATTTGAAGAATTTTTGCAACTGCAATATTATTTTATGGTTCCAGATGAACTAATTATTAAATTACTCAAGGTAATTTTTAAAAGCAGGCGTTAGTAAAATTATTGCAAATTTTGATTAATAATTTACAACGCCTATGATAACAGATACTCAAGTAAAAATAATTTTTCTAAACTTTTATTTATAGTTATTTAAAATCAGAAAATAAGACTTCTGAAATATTTTTTCGCTTCCTACATTTTATACTGTGTATTCATGTTTGGCTTGTGTTCCGTCGTATCATGGTATTAGTGATTAGGTATGAATAATGTACGGATAAATTTTCCAAGAAAATTTAATTTAAAGGTATCCGACTGGTTTATCGTCGTTTTTTGATGAAATTATCAAAAAAAAAAATTTTATGAAAGCTTAATTTACACATAGTCCTGACAACCAGCTTTCTAAAACTGTCTCTTTCTAATCTACGGTGAACCTACAAATGGAATTTGGCTTGTTTCGAACTGTAAGCATTATTTTATGTTGCAAGCTTTTAAATGTGTTTTTCTGAAATGATATTTTGAGGAAAACTATCGACCATGTAACGATTTCTCAAAAGTTGTGAGTATTAATGAAATTTCTGAGATTGTTTTCTATGTATACTGCTTGATGTTTTCCCTCTAAAACTAAGGTCAATTTTGATCAAGTATTTTTTAAATTAATATAAACGAAAAGCATTTTTTTTATGAAAATTATGGTTTAGTAACTATGCTCCACTCAAAACTATTTTGAAGTACAACAAAATATTCTTTTAAGAGCATAATACAAATAACCATAAAAAATATGTACTACAAGAGTTTATATGTATATTTAGGGAATATGATTTGACTCAATGGCTGTTAACGTAAAGGCAAATATTTTAGTCCATTTTTTCTTCAAATTTCTAAGTTTTTTTAAAATGTATTTGAAAACCTAATTTTACAATATTTTCATAGTTTTCATATACAGTTGAAAAAATAACATTACCAATATATATATATATATAGAAATTGTACCAAAATAAAGATGTTTCAATCGGATACATAATAACCTCAGTAAAACTATTCACATCAAAACTCTGTCAATCATTATTGAAAGAATGGCTTTATAATATTCTGGCCCTCTTTGGGTCATGACCGATAATCGTTTAAAATGTCCTGTTCTGGTACAGCATTTGAAATGCTAGTAAATAAAAGATTTGGTAACAACTTACCAGAAAATTTCATAATATCCATCAGTAAAAAGAAACTGTCCTCATTAAAATTCAACGGTTTGATTGCATAGTTCAGCGAAGTTTTTTTATGCAGGCCCTTCCTGGTGTCTTGACCCATCTTTAAAAACCTTGTACATTTGAAATGCTAGTAAAGGAAAGATTAATTATTATTACTGCAACAGTTTACCAAGCTTCATAACAATATAAGAAAATTTTATTCCTTAAAATTCAACATTATTCAGTAGAGAATACAACAACAGTTAGCAACTAAAGATAGCAGTTGAGAGCGTTTTACCAACGTACCCCTCAAAGGATCCCATGGTTTCCTTCTCTCTCAGCATCTCCCCAGTTGCCCCGAGCAAGGCATCTTTTATTTTATCTTTCCTCTAAGAAAAGAATCGATTGAGGAATCCGTCATATATCGCACTGTCTCCACTATTCTAGTAGGGAGAAATACTCAGCTTTTATTTCTTTCCTTCGGAGTGTGAGATGTTCGTCTTTCGGCAATGTGAAACCGGTGACGATTTGCAGCAGTTAAGAACATTTCCTGAAGAGTCTCCGCCACTGCCGAATGGATCTGAGCATAGATGTGTAATTTTGGTGGCAGAAAATCTCGAAAGAATATAAGTTATTTTGAGTGGAGGTAAAGAGAAATGGAATTAGTTGGTGGTTTGGATAAGTTTATTAAATGTGAGTTAGACTCTTAAAGGCCTCATTGCTTGGTCAGGAAAATGTTGAAAAAATTTGTAAGTGTTTCATTAGTTTATGAAAATCATTTAACCTTCGGTAGGAATTTCTTTAATCTCCTAGTTAGACCACATATTCTATTCATTTGATATAGAGCCTTAAAAGAATTTCATGTGCATATAAACCTTTTTTGTTTTTCTATTACAATAACTTAAAATTGCAACCTTCAGTTTTCAAACTTTCTGTAACTGGATGCGCGCATATCCAGACATTTATCATTAAATAAAATTAGGTTAGCAAAAAAATTAGATGCCAGGTGAGAGAGAGAAGACTTTGAAAAAATTTATTGAACAAATTTGGTTTTCTTGGTTTTACAAAATAATGGAAAGTTAGTTAATTTTGTAGAATAGAAGACATTCCTTTATAGATACTGTACCTTCAGTGGATTTGATGGATTGGGGTCCCATTTTCAGACTCCCGACAACTATAAGGACGTGATTAAAAAATAATTCGCGGCATTGATTGGTTTATCAGACAATGCCATTTTTTAATCTTCCACATCATTCAATTTGAAAATGACTGACTCATGACATACTGTAGTTTTAAATAATCCGGCAAATATCAGAACAAGATATATCTAGATTAAAGAAAAGTACTTAGCATTAGTGGTCCCCATTAGCACAAGATGTAGATCCCCATTAGCACAAGATGCTCTAGATCCCCTGATACAATATATATATATCCCCTATTAGCACAAGATATACAATGTTAGCATATCTTTACGTGTTCTGCGGCATTCACTTAATATCGCCAGCAATATCATGGAAATATCGATATTTTTTTTTTTTGTTAAGGGGTCTTTTACGAATATTTATTTTTTCAAGATTTGCGTATTTTCCAACACTGTTACTTGACAAAACGATGTTGAAAGAGGGATAAAATAAACAGTTACCTGCAACAAGAAACCGTATTTTTGGTGTTGATTGACTGCTCTCCATCAGCAAATATACATTTGGACCGTTGCTTAAGATTTTAGAGGGCACACTTTTGATGACACATTTCGTCACATCAGTAATAATGTTACCGAAGCGTCTCAATGTTAGGCTAAGAAGGGTTTGTTGTTGAGGTACTATCCTGGGAAAGTTCATTGGTGTCATTTTGAGCGAAGATCATTTCCTTTTGTCGAAGATTTGTTACTCCATTTCAGAAACTGAAACAAATGACATTTTAAATGTTCTGTTCACGTAGTTTTATTGCCCTAAGGATTTTCTTTCTGACTAAATCAGTGAAGTCCTCTAGAACTTTGTAAATGACCTTTTTTCCTACTAATTCGTGTCATCGTAGTTAATACGCTGTTATTCGCAGTTTGCAATCAGGTGGCGCTGTGAGCAGATCTCATCCGTAGAGAGATGAAATCAGCGGTGCCTTCATGTAAGCTGTCGCATATGATTTTACTACCCTAGATCCACTTTTTGTATGTGTTTACAATTGATGCCAGCGCACCATTCTTAGTGTGAATTCTAGTTATAATTTTTTATTTTTAACCCTCCCGGCGGCATGAGCGTTTTTTTTTTTTTTTTCATTTCCGTATGTTTCCCGGTTCAAAGAAGCAGATGGCTCTTGGCATTAATCGTCTCCAAGATTCTTTTACTAATCGATCGATGATTATCATTGGATTGACTTTTTCCCCTAGTATCGGACCGTTTTCGAGTAGGTAATATTGATTTCACAGTTCGACCTTCGGTATGCATGGCAACAGCGATCTCATCCTCTTGTAGCCACTATCTACTATACCTGAGACATAACTTTTATGATTCTAATTGGTCGTTCTGTAAATTGGGAGGGGTAAGGATTTAGTACGCTTGTTGAATTAAATCTATAGCAAAATCTCACTGCGAACCTGATACGTTGCGCCGGTCCCTGACGCATGAACATTACCTTGATTTATTTCACCCTTTCATGCTCCCCACAATTTAGACAAATCACTGGATTCCTGGACCAGGTTAGATGATGTCGGATTATAGAAAGACCAATTGTCTATCTCGCATCAGACCACATACGCCCATCTTATATTAGCTATTTGAGTACTCACCCGAAAGCTCAAAAAATCACGAAAATTAATTTATTTTGGAACTGCTTTCCTTAAGATTTTCTGCAGAAAAAAAAAATCTAAGATATCTAGAAAACTATATTAGAAATACCTTCAGAATTTCTGCAGAAAAATATGTTCAAATACTGCAGATTTTTCCACATTCAAGGTTTTATATTTCAATTGTTATTATTTAATTTATAGAATAAACTTACTTAAACATTTGGAATGTATGCAGACTTCTAAACTCTTTCTGGGATTCAAGACCCACGATCCTCACTCAGAACGGACCCTAACCCAGGCCACGTCAGGCATCGCGGGAGGATAAGTTAATCCTATTGTAAGCGTCACCGCTGAGTCTCTAAGGCTAGCCATCTAGTGTGCCTAAAATCAATCAAGGTCAGAATATTTGTTTCAAAGTGTAGAGATGTGTAAGCAGAGATTGATTAGTAATATTTTTGTTTAATTAATTCTAGTGTCAATGAATTCATTTTCACCTTCTATATTTCTGGACCTTCTCTCTCCATCGAAGGGCAGAAAGATCACTTTTCCTTTCTTTTTCGGGAAAAGAGTAGTCTAAGAAAGACAGTTTGGAAACTAATTGAAATTAAATTTAATTCAAGGGTAAAAGTTTAAATGGTAAAGCCTCGGAAATATTTTATTTAAAGATTGTTTAGAATTCATTTTTCAGTGGCATTACAAAATTTAGTTCTAAGATTGTTTCATTGGAAATTTTTTGAAACTCCTGTCTACTGTGTAATTAAAGCAATATTAATCATTGACATTAATTTTGTTTTATATCCATTAGGAAAATGGAGAACTTGCAATATATTAGAGAATATAATTATTAAATATATGTATTAGAAATGCAAGATATGCTAAAATGACAGTTAATTTAAAAAATCAACACATATTGGTCAGTTAATAGTTTGTGAAAATATAGCTAACATAACAAATTAATTAAGACAAGATATCTACAAATCTACAGGGATATTTAAAGAAGAAAATAAATAAATTTTTGAATTTATAATGATTAAATTGAAGAAAAAAATGCAGATTTTTTGTTCGTCTTACAAAATCACAGAATATTTAGAGAAAAAATAAAAATTATTTTTCAGATTTATCAAGATTAAATTGAAGAAAAAAATCGCAGATATTTTGTTATCTTATAAAATCTGAGAATATTTAGAAAAAATATAATAAATTTTTTTGCAGATTTTAGGCAGTGAAATGAAGAAATCAGGCATTTTTCTTCAATTTAAGTATACATTTTTCAAAAATCTGCAGAAGATATTTAGAGAAAATAAAATAGAGAAAAGAATTTCTGCGAGATTAATTTGAAAGAAAAACAGTTTTTTCTACCGCCGAATTAACAAACTTAGTAATTTTGAAGAATCCTCTGTCCAAGTTAAAATAGAAACAGATAATTGAGAAAATGCATTCATTTCATCGAAATCTTTAATCTAAAAAAAAGAAATTTTCTGCAGGTGTTTTTTTAAGCTGGGCACGATCTTCTAGATTCTAAACTCAAGACTTTGTCAATTTCAGTTTCAGGAATACTTTGTACCTTGAAAAGAAGCTTTATCAGAACTATTTTTTGTTGTATCTCTTCGAAATAGGATATCCTTTACATTTGTTTTGTTAGGAGGCAGCTATTTCGCATTGACCGATGAGCCTGAGTTGAAGTCTCAGTTCAGACGAAGTTTTAGGTCAAATCCGATTCCATGGAGTGGACGGTTGTAAAGGGGGCTCACGTTTTACCACTACTTGGATCAAATTCACTCTATTGGTTGCGCAGAGATTTGGAAAGGTGTTATCCAAGTGTCTCCCTTCGATGGACTGATGAATTCGATTTGAGGAGGTCCCAGAACAACCTCTTTGCTTACATTTTCATAGTTCAGCCAATAATATTCACTTTTGGCTGTATGTCAGTGGCACTTTAGGGCTAATTTGTATACATTTACATACTCGGAACTGGCCGCGATATGCACTCTTAGAGAATAGTCAAGAAAAGCATTTCTCCCCGCGTTTCTGTAGTTTCTATTATACAACTGAGACCCCAATTTCTATCCTCCTGAGACTATTTTTTTGGTTCTCAAGAATTAAAGTATTCTTTATATTTCTTAATGTTGTGTGATATTTTTGAGAAGCTGCAGAGTACAACTTTGACGTGAAAAAATGAAATTCCACATAGAGAAATGCGCGCACACGATATACTTGAATGATTCAATTGAATGGCATTAGATCCCAGAATTGAGTTTATGTTCCTTACGTAAAAGAAAACATAGAACAAAAACACACAATTAAAATTCATCCTTTTACATTACTTGCAGACACGAATGGAATTTTTAAAAAATCTTTGTTCAAAAAATTTTGCAAAATCAGAAATGCTCTCCCCTTTACTTTCTCTTCTAATTCTACAATATGGCGCGTTTGTAGTTAAGCTTACCCAAGGCTCCAAATGAATAACGAAAGAAGATGGAAATCCAAACTTTTGGACCGCACCAAGCCGATACTCATCGGATTTTTGCATTGACGACGAGTTTTGGAGCGTGCACTCCAAATTGCGTGGAGCAGTCCTTCCATGAATGTTCAGCTTCAAGCATATACTGAAGAGAATCGAGCAAGAATTTTGTATAGAGTCTCTTTGCAACGACGAATTTGGACGAAAATTTGATTCGGATATACAGTTTTGTTTTAAAGACAACCTACCAAATTTCATTCATGTAGGTCGTTTCTTTTATACCGTGCCCACATACACAAGTATAGACAGGCATAATTCCAAAAACGTGTTTTTCAGACTCAGAGAGCTCTAAAATTCAGAAATTCATCAAAATCTCGAAGTTGAATTTTTCTATGATTCCAATGCTATCTCTTTATAAACTTAGTTGAGGCCGTGGTGGCCTAATAATAAGGTCTCGGGTTCGGGAGCGGAGGGTTTCAGGTTCGAATTGCAATTCCACTGAAGATCCGCCTTCTTCCCGCTGGTGTGGTGCGAAAGTTTGGATAGGGGTGCCAGCGCAGGTGTCGTCCTCGTCATCTGACCGTGGTTCAAAATTAAGAGTTTCCTTTCACAATAGTCCCCGCTGTTTTCGACGCTTTTACTTCAAAACGGGACGTTATTCTAACTAAAGTAAACTAATTGTATATTTATCTTAGGTAAAAGTAGGAAATGAGAAAAATTCTGTAGATTTCTTAATTTTTCTCTACATTTCGTCACAGCGCTAAATCTGTTACTTTAATACATTTAAAGAAGTCTTTTTGTTAAAATTATTTAAAAATATTTTAAAAACTTCTTTTTCGAAAATATTTTTGAGGGATAAAACTTTCATTTATGTGTTTTTCTTGAATGTTTTATCTTCTACTGGGCTTTGCTAAAATAATGCTGTACAAAATATTTCAGCGCTTAAAACATTTATTCATTTTATGCACTACGCTTAACAAAGACTTAAAACGCTTCGATTTGAAAGTATTATTTCAAATTATTTTAAGACATGACAGCAAGTGATTAATGAGATACTGTAGATTAATTGGTAAATAATGGGAAAATTCATTGACTCTTCAACATTAAATGACTTAATGGCCAATTTGTTAATCAATTATCTAAATACATTAACTATCAAGAAAATATTTGTCATTATCAATTGTAAGAATTATTAATTTCGTCCTGTTTTAACTGTGGCCTGTATGTGGAACAAAGGGAATATTATCGGAGAAAATGTCTGAACTAATTATCACAAATAATGATCTCCCAATTTCTAATTAATCACTATGTAACAAATAGTAAATTAATACTTTGAATTCGAAATAGTTTGCGTGGAATGTTTAGAATGTCACTAAGAGAAAGCAAACACCAAGGGCTGCTGCGACTAAATTCATTAAAACGAGTGTTATAAAATTCGACTTTCATTGAAATATCTCCGGAATTTTCTAATAAAGATAGGATTATAGCCTAATTAAATAACAAGAAATCAGCAGTCTAGGTTATGTAATTGTATTTATATTTATTAGATGATATAAGATGTAGCTCTATTAGCAATTGTTTTTAATATTAAGTGATTAATTATGATATGTCTCGGTGCTGTAGAAATTATTTATTGTTTAGCCTTCCAGCGGTCTGGCCTTTTCTACCAGCGTGAAATGTCACATGTATTTCCTAGATACTCTAATAAAAATTCAAATTTGTAAAATCTAGTAATTGCAATTTTGATTTAAATAGTAAAGGGCTAATAAATACAGATTATATAAGTAAAAAGTTCATTTATATTTATATTTATAAAAGAACGATATAAGTATCTCCTAGATACGCGCGACTTCTAAAAGGTTTAATATTTGCTGACTGATTTGTTAAATTGACAACCACTTTTAATCTACACGAGGGCTATGGAGGATATACCTCTCTATTCTGAGCCTTGGTAAGGCTACAGGATTCACACCTGAATCAACACTCCACTCTCAAAACTTCTTCTAACTAATCAATTTTCCATGCCTTGTCACTAAGTATCGTAAGGAATCAGATACTTCGGTGGTGAACAATCAAAATTACAAAGTTTCATTGTTACAAATTCAAATTTCACTATGAATTGTTACAAATTCAAATTTCACTATGGTGAAGAGCTATGTGTGAAATTTTAATTTCTAACAATGTAGCTTTGTTATTTTGATTGTTCACATGGGTCACAACACATACCAGCGATGTTTTTGTGTGCGAAATACACGAGCTCTAAACTCTCAACCTCCGATGTCTAACATTTTGATTTTTAAGCCATAAAATATTTGACTTCGCCTCCTAAATATCGCGAGTCTGAAAATTAACCTCTAACGCTCCTTTGGCTCTACTAAGGGGACATGAGTTGCATAAGGGGGCATGAGTAGTTTTTGGAGGGCAAAGTGAGAATTGTCTGAAAATAAATTTATAGTTATTTTTACTTCGTACACTTCGTTTATTTTCTGTTCTCACTACTCATCCATCAGTTCATCATCCATTCTTTCATTCAGAAAAAAACAGGGAATTAAAAAAAAAAAACTTCTGTAAGTGTATATTTGCCCAGTGGTTTGTTTTTTGGCGCATGTTTCGAAATCTCTGCTACTGTTATGTCCTCCCAAGGTGCCGGTGGCTGCTCTTGGAGTCTGTGGCGTCACCCCTATTCTTTCTCACAGGGCATCAAAGGGCAAGTCGGCGGCGGTTAGACACCGTTTCTTGTCGTTCACGATGGCCTAATGGCTGTCTTATTTTGAAAACTAACGGTTTCTGTTTCAAGACTCGAATTTCGAAGGATTGGTGAGCTTGTCAGAATCAAATGTCATCCAGCAAGATTGACAGTGGAAAGTTTGGAGAGGGATGCCGAATTGGGGTCGTCCTCATTGATGCCCATTGAGACATTACGAGTTTTGACACCATATAGAATTAGTAAAACTTATCTGATTAATCAAAGAAACCACGACATCAGATATAACGAGCACCATACATACATATCGTCACTGAAAGTGCATTTCAAAAGGGTTCATTTTGGTCGAGACCACTAGTCGGTACCCTTTCAACGGATGCCTAGTCGCCAGTGCCAAAAGGCAAAGTGATTGCTAAGGTATACGATATGGTAAATAGAGTAAACACAATCTATGAAGGTTCAAAAGTATTTTAAAAAATATTTGAATTCCCCTGGTAAAAATGTTTCGTTTAAACTTTAAGCAGATAATTTTTAACTTTGACCTCTTCACAGCATTGTTTTCCATAGTAGCCATCCTGCTTTTGGCATTGGTATCTTGGCATTCGTTGGTGATATGAAGGAGAACCGTCTAGTGGAATTCAACCGAATAGAATTTTGGATATACGACGTTTTGCACTTTTAGTGACGATATGCGGCGTACCCGACTCACTAGTTTGATATTCGCTGATTAGAATCCTTAGAATTGGTGAATTCCTCTGATTTAACCTGCTGTATCCCCATGAATACAACAGTTATTAGATGGAATCGATTTTTAAGCACTTTTATTTTTATTTGACGCGTTAAATGTATGTAATGATGGAACTTTGAAATCGATTTTTCACTCTCTTCCTGATTTGCTAGAGTTTTGAAATTTTGAACAGTTGTGTATTCATTCCCATTAATAATACACTACTCTAATAGTATTTCCAATTTAATCGAAATTTTTAAAAGTGATACACGTGGCGCCATCTAGTAATGAATTTGATAAAAACTGAGACCAAAATTCCATAATATTTATAATAATGAATTATAAATTAAAGACTAAAAAGTAGAAAATAATTCGAATTAAAAAAATTTCTATTTTTTTATGAATTAATAAAACGTGTCTTTAAAACAGTTTTTGTTAAATTTATTTAATCTGCAATGTTCCGACCTCAAAACCAAGACAGTGCTAGAAAGTCACGCTCCTCTCCATCAGAGAAGCGAAAAAAAAGTCATAATGATACATGATATACGTTTTGTTCCAAAAGTATTTCACTGATTTATGGTCGTATTTTGGAAATTTTATATCACCATACTTAAACATAATACAACAACTAGCAAAGAAATACATTAACGGCACTTTGGAACAGTACAAGGACTAGAAGTTTGAATTTATATATATAGTCTGCAGATCGTCATATTTTTTGAAATGTAGTTTGGACAGAAAGATATTTGTGAAGAATGACTTCTAAATTATCTGAAGGCTACCTTTCAATAATGCATGTATTTTTTTTTAAATCGTAATGTTGAGATAAAAGTTATGGAACCTAGTTCAGAAGAATTTAGGTTCCAAAGTTAAGGAGATCGTAATGGGTATAATCGGCATATAATTATAGTGTAATAAGTCATGCTAGAAACAATTTTTATCCCGAAGAATCACTTTTGCCTGTGGAAATTTATCTGTCTGAAGCAATATCTTCTACTAGCGAAACCGACCAGTGCTTACGCAAAACAACAATCGAAGCGGAACACAACACTTTCATAGACAAAAGGGACGAAAACAGAAACAAAAAACGACGGAAAAGGACACGACTAGAAGAGAATAAAAAGCAGCTCGGTCCTTCTCTTACGGGAAGTTCTATCACTCTATTTTTCTTTATTTTTCGCCCCTTCCCTTTAATAGACAGACGGACGAACGGTCAATCGTTATTCGGCAAAGCGCCCGGGGCACAGATGGTCCTAACGAAACGAATGACCTTTTTTATTTTTTACCATCCCCAATGCATTTTAGTATTCTTTTTATCCTCCTCACCCCCCGACTACAGATGGAAAGATGTGGAAAATAGTCCCGAAGAGTGGAAAAAATATCATGGAAAGGCTTGGTCAATCTCTTAGAAAGGATATTTCCCCTTTTGATACTTTCTTATTCCGGTGGATCTTCCAGCTTCAAAGAGTGTTCTTTCCACCTTCCTTCTTAATGGGCAAGTGTTTGTCCTGGTGGGTCTTGCTGTTTGCCCTAGTCTTGAAGCCTGTCCAAGGGGATGATGGACGTTTGTTTAGAGCAAGGATGGTTGGAGCGCTTTACAAGCGCGTACTCTTATGGATTCATTGGTATTGCAGCGGCATCCTTTTAGTGGGTCGTTTCTATTTTTTCTACTTTTTGTCAACTTGTTGACTCTAAGGATTATAATTCGCAAAATACTTACCACTTCAATCTCCCATTATTAGACACGTGATGGACAGCATTAGAAGGTTGTACTTCTATCCCTCTTTTTGGCCGCCGCAAAAGACTCAAAAGAACCGCAAATGAAGTCAATTCCTGCTTACATAATACATGTACGTCAATTGCACCGCGCTATTTTGCAATCTTTTGGCCATCATTCATTTGTCTCTTGTAGCAGTGTGTCACAACACATCGTAAGACATCGTGGTTTTAAACGGTGGTCGATATGCTCAGTGATGTTTATCTTTTTCCTGTGACGTCATGTAAAATCGTCTCTATTGAATGAGAAAAAAATTAAATATTACTGATACAGAGTGTAGGTACCATTGGCTGATGTGTCTAACGCAAGTTCCTACATCTCGAATTTATCTAATTTGGAAAAGTTATAGCTACTTACATAGCGGATTATGCCTCATTACATGAGATGTCTCCCTTGTTCAAAATGACGAGATCCGTCCAAAATTACCCACTTCAAAAAGGGTAATTAACATTAGTTAATTAAACTAATCCTCTTTGTATGAATATATAAAATGATAAAATACAGTATTCCCAATGATTTAACCCTTTCGTGACTAACGTGACGCATACGTCCCGAAAGTACTTTAAAAAATACTTTGAGATAGAAATGCTCCTTGGGCTAGCATCAGTCCTGCCAAGTTTTGAAAGGGAGATTTTATTTACAGAACATATTCTAACTACCTTAGCTTGCTGCATTGCAGTTTTTTTCACACTGTTACATGAGCTTATTTGAAAACTTACAGATGTGTATACTTTGTTTCCGGAAAATATCGTTTAATTTAAATAAAATTTTGATTGATTTGTAAATCTGAATTCAAAATTTTTTATTTATTTTTCTTTACAAAATTACTCAATGAAGACCATGATAGAGACCATACCACAGAGAATAAGACCATAATAGACCATTTGGCATTCTAGTGGACCCTACTCGTAGTTTATGCTATCAAAATTGTTGTGGAGTTGGAAAGACCCGTCTCGAAAGGGTTACAAATTATATCTACTAGTGATTCAAGTGCAACAGAGATATGTGGAGATTTCTCAGTTTTATATCGTGTAAAACTTGCACGTTTCTCCTTCAAGAAATTAATGAAGAAATTTCAAATGGATGGTGGAAATATTATTTAAAGATTCGTTATTATAACGAGAAGCATTCTTGTATAGTATGTTAGTGACGTCTTGGCCTCATGGCTGAGTCCCGGTTTCAGGACTGGAGGGTCGCAGGTTCAAAAGATTCGCATTTTATATAGGCTTGGTACATGTTCATTCCGTCGAGGTTCAAACGTTCTCCCACTAATTGGGTATGAAAGTTTGGACAAGGGAAGCTGTCTCTGGTGTTGGCCCTGTCAGCTTACTGCGGTTCCAAATTACGACGTCAGTTCCAAAATAAATCTCGTGTTGCTTCAAAATGGGCTGTTAATCTATATATACTATAAATCCACAACGCGTTTTCCGATAGTGTAAATGCATACAGCTTTTAACGTTTCAACGACGTTATACGGAATTTACATTGTATAAGATCATAAATGTCCAAAATTCGACCTCCAGAATTTGATGATTCTCCACGTTTTATACCTACCTTAGTCTGAAAAACACATTTCTGGAATTACATCAGTCTGTGAAGAAAACTCAAAAAGAGCAATGAACTGGAAGGATGAAAGTTGGTATATGGTTTTTAGACCAAATTTGTAGATTCCATTAACGGGAAGTGTCTCTACGTCCGTGTGCATGCGATCAAAATAACTGAGAAACAGAATTGCTAGATAGATGAAATTAAGCATATACAGTGGCTCATATTTGTTTTTAGACACTTGTGTTTTTGAAACTTACTTATAAAAAACATCATCTAAATATTAAAGGATTTACTTCAAAATTTTTCATAAAACATACATATTGTAATGAAAATAAATTCAATAACTTTTTTTTGAAAAAATCTATTTACCGGGAAAGTGTTAAAAACAATATCACATAAGTAATTCGACACTTTGAACATTCAACAAATGAAAACAAAAATATGCAGATAATCAGACATTTTAATACTTTGTTGGGTATCCTTTAGCTGAAATTACACATTTAATGCGTTTTGGCATGGATTCAACTAGTATTTTTGTGTAAGAATGTTCAATGTTGTTCCATTCCTCTGTTAATACTGCTTTAAGTTGTTCTTTCGAAGAAATATCATGTTTTCTTGTTCTTTTCTCCAGTTCATGCGACACATTTTCAATTGGATTTAAATCTGGAGAATATGGAGGACTCTTGATAGCTTTGGGACAACTGTACAGCAGCCATAAGCGTACATTTAGGGCTGTATGTTTGGGATCATTATCTTGATTCAACTTGAATGTGTTTTGAATTCCAAGTTTATCGGCAGATATTTTAAAGTTTTCTTTTAGGATAATTATATACTTATATTGGTCAATATTATTTTCAATGGAAACTAAATTTCCCATACCAGAAGCAGCAAAACATCCCTAAATCATTATGCCTCCACCCCTGTTTGACAGTTGGCTATAATTTTCTATCTCTTGGTTGGGCTTTCTCCACACAGTTATTCGCCCATCAGACCCAAATATGTTAAATTTTGATTAATCCACAAATATGACGCTTTTCCAAATCGATATGTTTTTGTCTACCATGGATTTTACAAAATCCAGACTTAACTTTCTTGTTCTTTCATTAACGAAAACTTTTCTTCTGACAACTCTACTGTTGTACATATATGATCTGATAACTTGTCTAACAGTTTCAGGGTTTACTTTTATTACAAATCTTTTTTCTAATTCTGTTGTAAGTTTCACTGCACTAAGTCTTGTATTTTTCTTGATTTTATGCATGATAAAACTTCCTGGGAGTTAGCGTGAGAGGAGCTCCTGATTTCAATGCATTTTCAACATTTCCAGGTAGTTTGAATCGTTTTATAATAGCAAACACCGTTGAATGACTTATTTTAACAAGTTTTCTGATAGTTCTGATGCTTTTACCATCTTTAAAATGTTCTATGATTAAATTCCTAATAGAATTTGTAACGGCCAAAAACAAATGTAACTTTTTAGATATGGAAATTGAAATATTAAATTCAGGAGTCTCTATTGGTATATTTGATAAAAGAATTGAATTTAAATTTAAGGCTATTACACTTTGTAATTTTAATACAAATCTTCATTATGAAATTTTAAAGAATTCTATTTTTTCTCAAATTAATAGAATAAATAGCATTTGTAATAACCATTCAAATTTTGTTAAAGCTTTAGATAATTTAAAGAATATTCTAATAGACAACGGATTCCCAGATTCTTTCATTAAGGTTAATAGTTTTTTTCAAATGAGTATAAAAAGTTTATAATTTTTCTTTATTAATAGCTTATTTTAATTTTATTTGTTATAACTGTCTAAATATTTACCTTTTTTCTTCTGATAAATTAGTTGGAATTTTTCTTCATAGATGGAGCTAGGTGCTAGCTTCCAGTACTTTTTATTGCCTTTGTCATCTCGCGTCTGGCGTCTCCTGTTTTCATCATAATTTCGGCAGAGAGGATAAATTATTTTACGCACTCTGGTTTCTGTTGGATTTTTATTAAGGATTTTTGCCTCTTGATTTTTCAAAATGTTTCTCGTTTTGCGGTTGGACAGAATTCAGGCCACAAAGGGTATACTTTTGATTTATAATCTTACCCTTGACAGAAAATTTTGTCCATTTTAGAACTCCTATGGCGAGTTGTCATCGAAAAAGTTTGTCATTCGAGTTCTCATTCATTCCTTCCATTTTGAATAATCTCCTTTACATTCTAAATTCTATTTTATGTGTCTTAAATACTAATTGTTGTAATTTTTTGTTGATGCAATCACTTGATTGCGTTGAGCACGCAAAAAGGTGTATTGCTATCGTATCTTGTTTAAATCTTCTGTTTCTTTTTTATACTTTTTCTTTTTTTTTACCTTTTAATTTATATTTCTATTATTACTCTTTTTACGTTCTTCTTATCTCCTCCTTCTTTTTGTTGTTGACAACCCTTAATATACTGGCGGTTCCATCTTCCCCCACCGTACGTCCAGCCAATCTCGGCCATTTGCACCCCTCATTGGACCAGGGGGTGGTGTGTCTTGATGGTTCTGGACCTTCCTAGAGTGTCCAGAAAAGACACCGCCTTATTAGTTTATTTTGGAGAACTCGCCGCCATTCTGTAAATTTCAATTCCAGAGATATCTCGAATTCACTGTGTTCTAATTCAAACAAAATATTACACAACAGTACCTGTTGCGTCATCTCGGCACGTGACTCACTTGTGGGCTTTGGCAATCCCTCTGTTATACTCCCCGAGGATACAAATTCTTATACGGAAAAGAGAGGAGAACACTTCCGCTGATTATAAATCACAGACGGAATTTGCTTTGTCCAGATGTTTAAAAAACTTCTCAGTCTGTTTTCTTCCTGGAAAGAATGCTCACAAGGAAATAAATTTCCTAAAAGCAGTGGCGGACTGGATTTGAAAATATTGGTTGCCAGAAGTCAGTGGGGTCCCACTCACATCTACAATGCTACCACATATATAATTTTATTTATTATAAAAATATTAAACTAAATTCAATAAATTAATGTAATCCATTCCTAATCTAAAATCCAGTTATATAAATTACTAATTACAGTATACACGTATTATTACATATTATTGGAAGTAAGAAATATCAATACAAATACAAATTTATGATTGAAATTTAAATAATTTTTATGGGTCTATAGCAGATTGTAATTTTGGAACTAAACTGTTCTTTGAGAATTTTTTAGCCAAACTAAAAATAAAGTCCAAATTATCTATCAATTTTGATATTTTTAAAGAATATTCAAAGATCAATAATTCAATAGTACAGAAGTGCAGATTGTTCACTGCACTGAAGAAGTCGGCAAGCGTCTGAGTTTTCTAGATGACTGTGCAAAAATATTTCAATAATTCCTTCTGCATCTGAATTATCTAAATATTCCTTTTCAATACATAGCAACATATAGGATTCCAGGTTCTCTTCAGTCAATGAATTTCTTAATCTAGTCTTTGCGATCATTAGCATTGAAATTTCGCTAATATCAATACATCATTCATCGCTAATATCATTATAAATACGCTGTATTATCTCAAAAATGGATTTTCAACTCTTTAAATACAAAGTTTTTTAAAAATATTTTTATTGGGATACAAACCATGACAGAGAAATGAAAATCATGTGTAAAAGTGTAAAATGAAGCATAATGGTCGACATTACACAGAAACCACCTCAAACATGATTAGGACTGTTAGCTAAATTAAATCTAAATAAATATGAGGAGAAAGATCATGGATTATTAAATATTTATTAATTATTAGTCGGTGGTTATTAGCATTAGACCTATATTCTCTCACATACTTGGTGGCTAAATAATGTATCCAAGGGGTTGTAACAAACAATCTCTTCTGCTATTTTGTTTACTACTTGTTATTTTGTTTATTTGCTTTAGAAAAGGAACAGGAAACTCGGTAGGAAAAGAGTTCTTCCCTTTCTTTCTTAAATACACATCCTGGGAGCCCATATCAACTTGTGTGTAAGGGCCCACTTGCCATTGGGCAACCTGGCCAGTCGGCCACTGCCTAAAAGTATCGATGTGGTTAAATAAAAGGAGATTAGCAGTTTTGTTAGGATCTGACCTTCGGTGGAATATGATTTAACCATAATTGTTTTTAAGACTATAGTAAGGAAGGCAAAATATAATCACGAGGTTCCCGGGAATAAGTGGGAACCTGTCTTGGTGGTCGGGAGAAACTGAAAAGTATGTCACTCCCAGTTAAATCACCACTTATTTAATCACTATGTAAGTCAGGGGTTGAAAAATATCAATCACTTGATGCTGAAATGTCATTCCTACAACAAGGTTACCAGTACTTTCGACAACCTAGTTGCTTGTTAGGGTCTGCTTACATAGCAATGAAGGATCTCGGTGTGCGTCAGCTTGAACTGAAAATCTCATATTCACCATATGGTGACTGTTGGTTCATTCGTACTGCTTTTTGGTCTATTATTCTTTATCTTTTCAGCTTTAATTTTCCGATGTTTAATTTAGACCTCGTTCATCAGCATTTCTTTTGCTGATGAACGAGGTCTCAAAATAATAGTAGCAGGATGGAAATTTGATATATTTCTTTGTAGATTTTGTAATAGATGTTTAGTAATGGCAGTCAAAGTCTGAAATTAAATTTTTAGACCAAGGCTCTTTATTGAAAATTGTATTAGATTTTACTGAATAATATTCGTTAGAACAGATTAAAAGTTATTTTAAAACTTATCCTTATCTGCCATCATTTGTAAAGACGCAATATGATTCCCGTTTTTCTTTGTAATGACTTAAATTCTAGATTTTATTGGTGGATGAGGCCTCAAAATATTCGTTTTAATCGGGAATTCTGGTTAGGGAACTGAAATATGCTTTTTTACT
Source organism: Araneus ventricosus (assembly GCA_013235015.1). NCBI lineage: Eukaryota > Metazoa > Arthropoda > Arachnida > Araneae > Araneidae > Araneus > Araneus ventricosus. The sequence goes on from BGPR01011979.1 coordinate 33,102, forward strand.
ATTCCGGAAAAACCAAATAATTATCATAATTCATTATGATAATTATTTTGCATTTTTGAAATCAATTTCTTTTCAAGTTTACTACCAGATGGCGCTTCTCATATTATTAATCTTAATTTATATAAAATGAATCTATAAATTGAGATTTAAGTTTTTAAAACATAAAAATATTGTATTGTCATGGAAGACACACACCTGTACAACATTTTAGAATCCTAACACATCAGGAAATGAGTAAGAAATCGATTAAAAAATTCCAACATGACGAACAAGAAAGAAGATATATAAAAACATGTGAGAAAACAATTCAGCTTTTTTCTATACTTATTCCTTTTTCTCTATATTTTAAATTCTTACTTATCTGTGCGATATTAATTCAGTAGACAAGTTTAAGTTGCTTTAAAATAACTCTTTGAGACAAATATTTATTATCTATCTTCAATATACCTTTGAAAATCTTGACTTTTCCACATTAAAACCAATATTCCTTTTTGTCAAATTGTTTACGTAAGAAATGGTTCTCATTTAGTTCTATTTTCACTGCGCCCTTGGGATTATATTTTTTGGTCAGCAAACCTTACAAGACTTAGACTGTCTGGCTCAAATTTAAGCTTCTTATGAAGCCATATCATTATACAGTAGAAGAAAGTTTTTGAAATAATTTTGTCTATACGGATCATAACTGTCTGCAACAAAAACCTAAAAATAATATTTGGGGAACAAAATTTATGTTCTGCTAGATAATAGAATTATTTTTGGGTTTTTTTAGAGCACTGCATCTGTCACAATTTATGACGTTATCAAAATTAATGTTTTATCACGTTCGCGCATTCGTTTAACAAGAATAAGCTTTTAAGATAATTTCCATAAACACAGATAGAGAATCATTTTCATTAATAATGAGAAGAAATGTTGAGTTGTGGATTATTAAAGTATTTATTTTCATAGAGAGTAGAATAACTGACGTGTTCTGTGTCCGATAAGAAGTAAATTTATGAAGAAGTCGTGCCTTCTAATAAAGTTTAGAATTTGCAACGTTATTGGTTAATGTTGTGTAGCATGGTGGAAACAAGGTTCTTAGTTTATTTATACTCATAAACACGCTTAAGTTTTGAAGTGACTTGTCGCTATAATATATTTATACATCTTATTTGCGATTATAAAATAACTTATGAGTTTTGTAACTATAGGGCGAACTCTATAATTTCAACCCTAGTTAGACGACAAGAATGACAACTGAATAGGGAAGACATTGGACTCCGACTGATTTTAACCTGCACTGCAGCCGCGTTTGCAGCAGATTTTATAAAATAGGGTCTTGAACCTGCATCCTTCCTGTTAAAAAGTTATGACCTATAAGATTTCCGTGGTTCCCAAAATTACAGGATATTGTAGATTATTATTGAAGTTCCTTGAACATTTTAGAAATTTAATTCTGTGTTACATAGAATTTCTTAGGAATAAAGATTAAAAGTGTAAGGATTATACATTGAATTATATACACATAAAGATTAAAATGGTAAAGTTTATATAGAATTACATAGGAATAAGGATTGCATATAATTGTATACAAGAATAATGTTTTGTGCATAAAAGTCTGTTAAAACACTCCAGCATCCAGGCGGCCACTGGTGGGAATATAGTTACCACTTCTGTTTCTAGACTATTATTATGACATTTTAAACCATTATTATCCGCGATACATTCTTAAAATATATTCATTTTTCATTTTACTCACTATTATAGGTGACTATTAAAACCATTTTGATAGTGTATTCCTTAGAATTTTCTTGGATTCTGCAGAATCGCTCAGGCCATCAATTAATCTCTTTCGCTTCCTCCCAGTGCTCCACTTTATTTAAAGAACATCGACCTTCTGTTACAGTTCTCAACCTGAGAGGGAGATTTTTGAAAAAAGAATCGCATGTCGTGCTTCTGTGTTATTGCGTGTTTAAGGAACCGTTTCATAGTAATTCATCCAGGTAGCGAGTCATACCGAAGAGCCCATCACGAACCAAACAATGGAAAATTAATGTGTTGATGGCCACGTCCAAACTTCTGTACATTCATTATCCTAAATAATATTTTTCGTTTTCTAGAGAAATTTTTCTGGTGAATATTTTTAAGTCGTAAGAGTGCTGAAACCTAACAAGTAAATGGCACTGTTCAATATTTAGATTTATTAAACCCCGTAACCTAGCTCAACCCACTATTAGGGTCTGAGCGCCCCTAATCTCGTTGTTTGTTGGATGGATAGGCAATAGATTTTTGTGTTCTTAAACAAATACTGAATTGATAACCATAATATGCGAATTTTCCAATTAAAAACACTTTTTTCGTCAATGAAAAATTTAAATAATATATAAAACAACTGAAATTGCAGATGCCAATTTCAGGTTATTACGCTCTATCAAGAATTCTATTGGGAAATTAATTTGGATTTTAAAGTTACTAACCATGTTACACATAAATATATCATAAGTTTAAATACCCACTATAAAATCTAATGGTTGGTTGTGTGATAACAGAAAACTGAAATTAGTTTATGTGCAATATCATTTATCAACATATGCCAAACTTAATGGAGAATAAATGGAGAAACCGTATTTTAAAACAAATGCTTAATGCATTGTTATAATATTATGCGAATTTACCTTTTAAAAACGATTCACATCTTCTTTCATCATTGAAAAATGTAACAGTTTATAAAATAATTGAAATTGGTGGATAGCCAATTTTAGGTTATCAGGCGTTAGCATGAATTCTGATGGGGACTTAATTTGGATTTTAAGATCGATTGCCATGTTATACATAACTGTCTCATAAGTTTAAATTCCCATTATAAAATTTAACCCCTTCGATTGCAACAACGTTTTTGACACGTGCAACGAATTACAGAATTTTTGATATTTAAATTGGTAAGAAAGTCAAGGTAACAATACAAAATTCGCCTGGTCACGCTAATAAGGTAAGGAACGAGGTTAAATAAAATCGTAAGGTAAGGAATTAACCCCTTAAGTAGTTTTCTCAACTATCTCATTAGATGACACCTTCTCTATATATTTACACGTTGCAAACAGTCTGCAACTTTAATCATTCTGCGAGAATAGCGTGAAAGAGAACCCCTCTCAAGTAAAATTGGTTCTGTGGCTCTATTTTTAATTATATTTACACATTGCAAAATGTATGCAACATGATCATTCACCATAAGCAGCATGAAGTAAACTCACTTACAGTGAAAATATATCTGTGATAAAATAGTCTGTACAAACACGGTGCCAAAAACATCTAAATCTATATATATACACGCTGTTAACAGTATGCAACTTTAATCATTCTCCGAGCGCAGTGTGCAACAGAACTTTTCTGAAGTATAATTAGTTATCTGGTCCTTATTTGTAATTTTGATATTTACACATAGCAAATAGTGGATACCATTAGTGTCATAAAAAGGTACTATCTCGAAAATTCACAAAACTTCGCTATATACACAATTGTTAATTTCAGAGTTTGGCGACACGGCATAACAGAATCAAAGGATCTTACTCTAGAAAGACCCACATATAACTGGCCACGGCTAAAAATTGGCTTGGTTAGATCTGAACAAATTTTATCAAAAGTTTGTCCCTGGGCTTTACTTATGGTCATTGAAAAGTCTAATCTAATAGGAAATTGTTTACGCTTGAATTGAAAAGGCATATTACTATCAGATGGAATGAGAGATATTCGAGGTATGAGGTAAGATTCATTGTTATTATCAGCACTAATTTTTTTTGCCTGACATTTTTCTGAAATTTAATTACTATTAGTCTCATACCATTGCACAGACCTTTAGAAGGTGCTAAATTTCTTAGTAACATAATGATAACCCTGGTTTTAACATTGTACTCCCTTATATGCTGTTGATAGTTTATGGACTCTAGTGAATTGTTAGTGAGCAATTCCTTTAAAAGATCGGGAGTTTCCACCAGAATCGGTAAACGAACTTTACCATCGTGACAGCATTTGGTATACTTGTTGCTGGAGTTCAATTCATTTCGCCAATAAAATGCTTGACAAAAATTGCATATTTCCGGCATCATACCGCAATCGTGCTCGGAAACGTTCGTTTCCACTTGGCAATTCACCCTATTAGCCATTTGTTGCTCGCTGCGTGTTCTGGCTGGCCTAAGCCTGTCGGCGGTATTTCTGACCGATCTTCGCTGAAATCTCTCATCCAGGGATTCCTCACGCTGCTCGTTTCTACGCAAATTGTATTCAACAGTTCGCAAAAAACTCGTTTTAAATCAATAAGTTCAAAAAAAGTAACGAATTTTCCTATAACGCGTTAGCGATTAGCTCAAAGGGTTAGCGGAATGCTCGGCGTCAGGATTGAGATTGGTAAACAAACTGATCGTTGCCAACGGGGAGAAAGAAATAAAGGTTCTTTTTGCGCCACGCATAAGCGTTTTATATAATATTTGTATTACCGACTATCCATCAACAATGCTCAACGTCCCTGATTATCAATAAGAATCTAAAAATGACATAAATGTGACGTAGTGAATAATTATGACATAAATTTGTTATAACGGAATTAATTAAATGTATTAAGCAGGCCATTCACATCTCTTCCAAAATGGAATTTTTGGTACACGGGAGGGAAAAAGCAATCGTCAGTTTTAAAAACCGATGGAAATTGGAATAGCGGAATGGCAATGCTGGAATTCAAACGAACTCAAAATACAACAATTCATACGCCTATTCCAGTTTGGGGCCTCGATTAGAGGGTAGCGGTACATCAAAGGATCTGCCTACATTGAGACCTCGCGTTGAAAGTCTCTGAAACTTTTAACCTTATCTCAAAACAAACTTTGGAGCCTCCGTGAATGACGTGCCTTATTTTTCGACTTGAATGGATAGAGAAGAAAACAGTCTAGGGACAAATGGAATGGAGTACAGATGAATGTCCAGCTTTATAATGAATAAAGAATGGGGTTGAAACATTCCTGAGCGAAGCCGGATAATAAAGCCTGTAGAATGCTAAATACTTTTCTTTTAGTATTTTATAAAACGAAATGTATTCTTGGGAAAGAAATTTACATGAATTTTTTTAATTTTTTCTTCTCTCCCTTGAAAAATATTTATTATTAAAAATATTTAAATAACCACAGTTTTAAATATGTTTCAAAAATCATCATGCATTTAATAGTTATTCCATGCTGCAGTGAAAACCCATAATTGTACTTTTAATCTTCAAATTTTTGAAATCGGCAATAAAAAATTTCAGTCAGTCCTTGAAAATCGTATCAAATTTAGTAGATTGCAATTAATTCCACAAATAATTCTTACCTTCAAGTTATGATGTGATATTTATCCTAAATATGAAAAAAACCATAATTTTACTTTCAAACTTGGATTTTTGAAATCGCATTAAAGAAAATTTTAGTCAGTCTTCGTAATTTAATAAATTTGATAGTTTTCTTTCAATGCTGTCCTTAGATAAATTTTGCCTCAAACAATAACGATAAAACACATTGATTTTTTCCTAAATAAAAAATAGTACTGCTTTGACACATAAAATGTTTCCAAGTAGCCTTGTATCTGTCTGTAACACCCAAATGACTGCAGAGTTCTAAAGAGGCCAGAAAAAAATTTAGATCCAATAAATAAAACTGAACAGTCTTGTTTACGAATTGAAATGTGATATACGGGCTTCGATACAAAATACGCAACGGCCAGAAACAAATAAAGCTTAATATAACACAAAAATAGTTTTACACGGTTCACCGGAATGCAGCTTTTCACTCTTTAAATACGGGAAGCGACGCAGAAAAACGCTTCAACGAGAGATTCGGGTTTTTTTTTTGTCGTTTTTCTTTTTTAAGTTTCAATAGTGCTTTTGGAATTTTTACGAATAAATAAAGAAAAAAGCGCAGATGTTTAAGAGTTGTTAGTATCGGAAAAGGAGTTTGAAATATTTTTACCTCGTTCTGAAAAAAAAATTGGTGTGTTGAGATGTTTGAATTTTTATCTGTAAAAAAAAAAAGATTTCCTTGCCCATGTTGAATCTTTATTTTTTTTTTTTGCTCGTTCTCTTTCATTCAAAATGTTTAAAAGTTTCTAAACCGTATCATTTTTTTTGGAAAAAAAATGACGGGTTTTCTAGTGACTTTAGATGTAGACAGAATTCCATATCTTTCACTACAAGGAATTTTAAAAGTGATCTATTTTTTATCCGTTATTTTTCCGTTAGAAGTCGCAGAAACACAATTCCGGTTACGAAATGTTATTACTTTAACAAGGGGAAAAATTTTTACATTTTTTAAAAACTGTTTTAACCTTTAGTCATTCAGTTATAATGATTTGAAAAGGATCGCTAGAAAGTTGATATTTTTTGAAAACTAGGTAGCAAACTGACTTCATGTTGCTTAGGAATAATTCTTTGCGCTTTGTTTTTCGTATTGCACAATTTGTTATTTCAGATGTTTTAATTTTTCAAAGTGAGACATAATTTAAAAATATGTTTGCTGGTCAACCAGTTTGGTGACTTACATGCACTTTATCACTGTACTTTTAATCTGTCTACTTTTTCATCATTCAAATTTACTGTATATTTTTGTGGTAGTATATGAAATAAATATATTTAGTGTATTCAAATTCGTTTATTTCATTGTGAATTAAGTTATCTGAGTTGTTAAATATACCATCAAACATTTCTCTTTAAAAATATGTTAAGAGATTAATTCCCTTTTTCGTATTTTAACTGAAGAGAAAATAAGAGTTTTATAAATATATTTGTTGAAAAATCTTTATCACATGAGGCTTAAATTTTCATTATTTTTATGTACAGAGCAGAAATTTATGAATTCCTTTAAAATGTAGGATATCCAAACACATTATTACACTTTCTTTGAATGACTATTTCATGAAAAACTAATAAAATAATTCAGCAGTTTTTAAAAATACATATTGTTAGTGTACTAAAAAGTAGATTTGTATTTTATTTAAACAGTTTCAACGTATTGTCTGTAATTCATTTTTATAAATATTGAAAAATCTTGTAATTAATTTTATCTAAAATTGTCCAACAGGTGGCACCACCTGTATAAAATCAAAATTTAATTCTATTAATCGATTAATTGATAATTAAGTTCTGAAAAAATTAAAATAGTGTATTGTCAGTGACAATACACAATTGTACAAAAGTTCAACACTTTAGTACCTCAGAATATGGGTGAAAAATCGATTGTAAAATTTCATCTTTTGAAACATGAAGCAACTCTAGTTAAATAAAAGTGTTTAACCCCTTAAACGTCGTTCCCATACGTCACGCGCATCCGTTATCGCATTTTTAGGTTTATAAACTAAAATTTAATCATTAAATAGCTTTATAATTTGACAAGAAATGTATGTAGAATCCATAAACATCCCAACTATTCTATGCCTTCTTAGATTAATGAAAATGACAGCCCTTTTCGAAAACAGAAAGAGTTATCTTATTAGATAGCAAATAAAATAAAACTGTTAATGGGTTAATAAAAGACTTATAACTCAAATTTACACAAATGTGGAATTTTGTCAGTTTGTGAAAGTAATCGAAATGTTTGTCTTTAATATCCAGGTAATGCATAGATTAAATAGATTGATAACGCATGCCGGAGGAATTATTAAGGTCGCTGACCATATCAGTTAGTGTCGGGTACATTTGTTTTTTCTATGACTGCCCTCAGTTAGTGTCGAGCATGTGTGCCAGTTCTTCTGTTTAAAAGAAATCCATTGGAAATTTAAGAAAGATTCTACCATTAAGACATTCATTAGACTTTTTCAGTATATTTGTGCGTTAACTGTTTTAAATTTTTCCACCTTCTATCGGTGAATCCTCTTTACGCCGAGAGGGTTTTGTGTAACCTTAATCTTAACTGGTTGTTTCCCTCACGGTGGATTATTAATAATAATAAGTTTATAGGGAAGGAATCGGATATGTCATCGCGGTAACCATTTTCCATTTTTTCCATTCCATCCGGTTCTCCAATTTTTTTCCCGCGGTAATCCTACGTATTTTGTTATGAAATGTTGATATATGTTATTAGTTCTTTATTGAATTGTTATTATGTTATAAATCTTTTGGATACCCTATATTTTCGGAATTAATTTCTCGATTTCGAAGAGTGAGATAAAGAATTGTAATAGTGAAAAAAATCGACCGAGATTTTAATGAATCTCCATGTTTAGATCTCCCTGAAACCACGAAAACATTTTTATAAAATTTGTGTCTCTATCTGTGAACAAACAACTCAAAAACTCATGAAGCTAGACTGATGAAATTTGGTATATGGTCCTTACAGTAAAATTGTAAATTTCTGCCAAATTTTGGGCGTTTGGGCCCAAAGTTTTCGAATGAAAGTCAATCTATCCGTATATATATGCATGCGATAATTCAAAAACACGACGAGCGAGATAAATAAAATTCAATAGGTGCTCCCCACATCAGAAGTGTAGATCTTTTACGAATCTGTTTTGGATTTAATCATTCAAAGGATTGAGTATCTGTGTATGGGAATACGGTGATTCAAAAAGGGGAAAAGCTCGGCGAGGAAAATATGGCATATGATCTTTACATCAAAACTATAGATATGTATCAAATTTTCGAGTCATCGGGATAGATCTGCCAAGATCCGCCAACTATTCCAAAATGCATAGTTGATTTTTCACTACACAAAGATACTAAACCCAAAACACGGCATATTGTGTAAGTATACGAGAAAATCACGGAGAGAACACTTTTGTTTTTTACTCTGAAATTCTCTTTCATGAAATAGTTTTAAAACGGTTTTGACATGTATTCGATAGATAACCCAGGTACTGATTGTGACCGATGCTGTTTAAGTCCTGCTGCACATGTCCGATTTGTGTCGGACAAGTCATTAGCGATTATCAGCGGAAAGTACATTGATACTAGTTGGGTAGTGCACATGTACCTCCCTCCAAATTAGGTTGTGGACAAGTAATTTGCCACACTTGCTCAGAATATTTTTCTCTGAGGGAATTCGGAATAGAACCGGTGGTATGAGTGCATTATCCAACGTGCTACCTACTACGCTATTGTGACCTCGAAAAGATGCCAGCCGTATGTAGTGTTCCCAGGTGGTACCAAGGCCCATACCATCCCAAGTACTGACTGCTCCCGATGTTGCTTAACTGCGGTGATCAGACGAGAACCGGTGCTTTCAGCATAGTATGGCCGTTGGTACACTATCCAAATGCTATCAATGTATTTCAAGCCACGGATCGCTTCACTGTCATTTTGGGTCTCTAACTTGGCAAACACAAATCGCATATGTACACCAGGCCTATTTGTTGTATGACCCGGGAACAGATGCTGTATGTATGGTGCTGAATTCTTCATGCAGTGTGGAAGTTTGGAAACACCAGTAGATGAAGAATTAATGATTTTTGATATATAATGTTTTATATTTGAATACTTAAGAAATAATCCCAAAAGTAGAATGAATTGTGTCGTACGAATCACTCCTGCAAATATTGTATGAACTTTTATTTCAGAAATAATTCTAACCTCCATAGTTTATCTTTGTTTCTATGCTGTGGCCGATTCCATCAAAAGCAGCGATAGTTTCCTAAACATCTGCATCCAGAAACGTTTTCCATTTTAGTCTCTTTTAACACAGCCTGGACACGCTTTATATCTTTCTCGGATGGTAAAAGGAAATCAGCACTTTTTGCTTTATGGATGCGCGCATATACATATATCTCTGGGTAGCCAGATAGATATTCAGCTCGCGAGAAAAGAAACAATATATTTTTCATGGCGATATCCTTGTAAGGAATGACTCTCAACAGAGATATTCCTCAGAATACAGATGCATCCGCTGCAGATAAAAAACTGGAGGAAGAGAATGCGAGTCTTTTCATTCTAGCAGTTCTTGTTGACGTTATATGATGGCACATTATATTTTTGTTCTCAGAGTGCGAGCGGAATGCAGAAATAAATCTGAATTTTGAACTCGGAGAAGACAATTTTACATATAAAATCAGGGCTAGCGATCTGTATGTTCAAGGGATGTTTTGCCTTCTCAAAAAAGTACAAAAATTGTGTTTTTGTCTGTCACCCGTATTCTCTACTTCGATAGATTTTATTGACAACGGAATAGAAAGAATATGCCACCACTGCAGAAAGGTTGGTGACAAGGAAAATAAATACTGTGACATGTCCAACTCGATGGTTGGAGTTGATACGTCTTATAAAGCATCTACAGTTAACTTTGAATATGAATTTGCAATGTTTCATAACAGTAATATAGAGTTATTGAAAACAATTGCCCTGATAACAAATTTTCTTATAAACAACGATGGATGTTACCCGTGTATTTGAACACAATACTTAACCTCTTGAAACCCAAAGGTATAATTTTCGACCAATTTTCACAAAAATTGAAATTAATACTCTTGAGAGTATTATATATTAATTAATATACTTAACTTATATAATTATATATAATTAATAGATGCCAGCATGGGACCATCCAAAGCATTGAACAGCGAGATTTAAGGGCTTTGAATGGAATGAAACCGTTTTTGTAAATAAAACACAAATGTAAATTAAAATGGACGCGGGGTCTCAAGAAGATAGGAGAGCATAAAGTTTTGTTTGCGTTCATAAAAACTTCCCTTGTCACACGTGCGACATTCATGCACTAGTCCATTTCACTACCATCTGAAGACTTCTCTATGCGTACCTTTAGTTCGTTCCCTGTTGCACGCAAAGGAGGCGTTAAGACGGAATCTACGACATTTCCCAATTGAATGAAGACACAAGAAGTAATTTCAGAAAATTTAGATAGCCACATTCAGAACATGCATGTGGCATCAATGGCTGTGAACATGCTTCAAAGAGTATGATGTGAAACGGTTAAACTTTTCCGATTTACACACTTGTTTTTCATAATTCGCGTGTTGTCCTCTTTTTCCCATGTTTTCAAAAACTTCTTAAAGTTTGTCGATTTTGTATGAATATAGGTAACTTTAATATCACGAGACACACTTCTTCAGAGCATCTGGAGCAGTCAAACGATCTACAAACCGTCGCCTAGATATCCATACTAGGACCAGGACCCTGATTCATTCTTTACGACGACAGGGAAACTGACCAGATCAGGTTCCTTCATGGGTATTGTGACTGTTCTGGCTCTAATACTCTAAGCCACACCTTTTCATCCCCCCCCCCACTTTCAGAGGGCGCTTTCATCATCATCAGTTTTTCGTCTAGGTACACGGCAGCCTTAAGTTTCATTTTGTATTGCTTCAATAGTGTTACAAACCTGGAATGTCGCTTCCCGGTAATGTTAGTCTTATGGTTGGGCAGAGAGTTTAACAGGGTTATATATGGAATGACCGGCAGCGGCTAGGCCTGAACTAGATATTCACTCCTGATCTTGGCTACCATTTTGGCGACTTTGGCGATAAATCAAAATTCTCAAAAATGCGATTATTTTCTCGATGTCTCTATTCGGAGGCGAGATCCAGATTTTTCTAGAGATTTCCATGTGACGCCACGAACCTGTCAAGAACACTATAAATACTCGGCAGTGGTATTCGACGGGGAGCGTCTGTGGAGCGCGAAGAATCTCTTTGTATTCTTGTTCGCATTGCGAGTTGGTCAGCTACTAGACACTGAGCGTTATTGTTCGTGCTATTACTGTTATTATTAGTGACTAGCAGTACGCGCACGGCGATGCCCGTGGAATCAGGACTTCAACAAAATAAAAAAAAAATCGCCCACAATGACACGAAAAAGTTTTCAAAACAAAAGATACACATTATAGATTTTCCGGCTTATTTTTTCAGCGATAATAACATGTAGAAAAACAGTACAGAGTACATTAATCCAAAACAATATAAAAAAATTGTTGCCCGTGGAATCGGGACTTCAACAAAATGAAAAAAAATTCTTAGAACATGACAAAAAGCTCCGAAGGTCATGACGTCACCTGGCCCTTCATCCAATCAAATTGAAAGCTGACTTCCGGAAGGCTATCGCTGAAGAAATTTCGCTCGACGAAAATAACTTTCATCTGTCCAGGAATAATTTAATTTAAAAAAAACTTGAAAAGATATTTTAACCGTTGTTGTTTTAAATCCGACACAACCGTTCTACCTATATGCTGAAAAAAATTGAAAATAATAGTGTTATTAGAAAATCGGATGCAACAAATTTAAAATCAAAAGTAACATCTTGAAGCCAAAACTGGGTATTTTTAAAAAAATTCTCAAAATTCAGTAAATTGCGTTAGGAATTCAAAACTAACTTCATTAGAACGGAAATCGCGTGCTCTTTCCGATGGTCTATCTATTTTTGTCGTACAATTATTTGAAACCATTCTATTGAGAAATTAGTGCGAAAAATCAACCAAAACAACACAAAACATTAAATAAAAAAATTTCTAGATTAAAATTTAAAATTTCGGCTTCGAGGTGCATTCAGTCACCATTACGACTACCTGTGTGCCAAATTTCATGGCTGTAAGTGCGATAGATTCGTCTGGACATCGCAGACAAACACACACACACGCACACACACACGCACACAAACATTGCCTTTTATAAGTATAGATTTGCTGTTTGCTTGTGTTGCTAAGTTGTGCAAGTGCTGTGTTTTTTCCTGTTGCCTGTGCTTCGTCTTTCCTGAAAATTCGTGAATAAAGCCTCATTCTCCATTATCCTGCTTGTTGTACTGTTCTCACTGTACACCCACCGGACTATTTTCAGAATATTTTTCCTCTTCCTATGTTATTGTTTACAAAGCAGTTAAAGTTAATATTAATCGGTGCAATTGTTTCGAACTACCTTGTATTTACGATTTTTAGATTTGTTAGAATTGAACTTTCTTGTTATCAAACCAAACGATTTAGAAGGCTACGGCTATAAATCCATAAGGTCAATTTTCGGAACCTGTTCTATGTTATCTTTAAAGGAGGATGTAATTGAACAAATCAAATTAGTTTCCTACTGAATTATCGCATAATCAGGCAGAAAACTACTGTGATAACCATCCATAAAACTGATTTGGGTTCTCTAAAAACATCAAACAAAATATGAGTCTGAATATTGAGCTTGATTAAATAGAAAGAAAAGTTCAAAATTAATCAAATCTACAAGACAAAAATACTAATAAGGCTTTACTTTAAGTTGCGACGTATACCCACGAACAACAGAAACAATTTCTCGTTTGAATATAATTCACTATTTTCTTGTTTCTTCCAATAGATTTGAAGGAAATTTGAATAAATTTTTACGTTAAAAACAATTTGTAATCCCATTAACTTGGATTTAATTATGTAAATTCAGGGAAAATACGAATCTAGAGATTTTCCTGAATAATTAAAAATCCAATAAAATAAATATAAAACGTTAAATTCTTAACTAAACCATAATAAGTAAAGTCGAGAAAATGTAACTTTTTAAAATTTATTGCAGCCCATGT
>BGPR01011980.1:6056-46574 GCA_013235015.1 Araneus ventricosus
GATAGAAGTGAAAGAATGTGATTTGGATGCATCCGTAGCAATGATATGGTAGTCCTGAAATTCTTTGTATACAATTTCTTCAAAGAGGGCTTTGATCAGAAAAGCAGGATGAGCTTTATTTTGGAAACTAAAATCAGAAAGAAAAATTTCACAAAAGTTATTTTGTGAGATGAGGGTATCAGGAAAAGCAATAATATGGTCTGTAGAAGTGTCCAGATCCGTAAACAAATTAGCAATCATTACTTCATCTCTTTTAATTAATTTAATGCTAGGTTTGCAGTTTTGATCATAAATGGGAGAATGAACACTGTTGGCAAGTTGCCTGATAAAGAACTGTGCCATTAATCTCTTGATTTTTTCCGACAGCACTTCCTGACCCGCAATTTTAATGAGCACAATGTTTGGGGTCCATTTAGGCAGCCCGAGAGCTACTCTGAGAGCCATAGTTTGTATAGTATTGCAGGCTTTATATTGAGTTCCAGAAAATTTGTTTGTGATTGAACAACTGTAATAATAGAGACTACAAATACTATTGTTTGTTATTCTTATAAGATTCTTTGTTCTGGGACCGTAATTCTTGTATGCAATAGATTTTTAGAGCGTTAATTTTCCTGAGGGCTTTAGATCGATCAAATAGTTTTCAATATAACACCATTTTGGTTAGTTTTGGAAAAATTTATACCTAAATATTTGATAGTTTGTTTCCAAGGGAGAGGAAAGCCTGCATATGTAATTCGAGGGATGGACTGTAGTTTCTTTTTTGAAAGGTCAGCTATAGAGCATTTTTCAGGACTAATATTGAGTTTCCAGTAGTTACACCATTTATAAACATTTCCTATCTTATTTTGCAGTTTCTTTGAAATATGATCTAAAGACATATGAGCACAAAAGATAAAAATGTCGTCAGCAAAAATTGAATATTCAACACCCACATCAAGGGTTTCAGAAAAATCCGAGAGAAAACATGAAAAGGATTGGCGATACAACACTGCCTTGAAGCAAACCTTTTCTGAACAGGTTTAGTCCCAGAGAGAGAGTTTCTCCAAGGAACTTGAAGGGTCCGATTTTACAAAAAGTTGTGCAGGATCTTTGTAATATTACCAGTAATTCCAAGTTGAAGACACTTAAAGATAAGACCATCGATGTATACAGTATCATATGCACTTTTAATATCCAGACTTATTCCGATAAAGTATTTCTTATAGCTATGGGCTTCAGAAATGGCAGTGTGAATTTTGTAAACTGCAAGCTGATTGTCCCTGAGGGGAAGAAAGCCATTCACAGAAGGGGGGATTTTTTTCTCGGTTAGTAAATGATGAGTAAAACATTGAGTCAAAATTCTTTCAAAAACTTTTGAAAAAACAGAAGTGAGGGCAATTGGTCTATAGGAGTTAATTTTTGTTTTGTCCTTATTAGGTTTTGGAATTGTGACAATAATCGAATGTTTCCATTCCTCAGGGATATTAGAAGTAGTAAAAACTTCCTGAAAAAAAGAAGTAATGCATGTTAAGTCTGTGTTACTGAGTCTTTTCAACCAATTCGCTGTAATGCCATCAGCACCTGGGGTTGAATTCCACGTTTTTTGGATAGCTTGTCTGACTTCCTGAAGATGGATAGGAATATTAAGAAGAGAATTACAATCTTCACAATAATCCAAAGGAATCAGCTCGTGCTTCATGCTATTGTCGGAAAAAAAATCAGCAAAAAGGTTACTTTGCTGAACAGGATTTGAAATGTAATGATTATTGTGCAGAATAAGATTTACTGTGTTTATTTCTTGGTTTGTATGATTGTAAATTCTATTAAGCATAGAATAAAACATATGAGGATTTGTGGTTATGTTATATATTTTATCCCAATAATTTCGACTGGCCTTTTTAATATGAAATCAAAGTTTTGCTGCATACTTTTTATGTTTCATCCAATCTGATTCCGAAATGAGGCGAATGGCTCTTTTGCGAAAAAGTATTTTCAGTTTTTTAAAGTTGTGACAGGATAAGTTCCACCAGGGAGGATAATTTTTAGCTGGTAGTGTTACAATTTTTGTATTTACCCTAATCACTTCCGAAACTTTACTTGTCAAAGCATTAAGCCTAGTATTTGTAGTTAAAACTGCGGCAGAGTTACTCATAATCAGTTTCCAGTCAATTGATTTTATTTTCTTTGGAGTGTTATCCAGAATCAACTATGTGATAACAGGGTAATGATCGCTTTCAAAATTCGAATCCGAAACATAGCAGTCGACAGCATGAGAAATAGATGCGGAGCAAATGGGCAGATCAAGAAGGGAAGCTGATCTAGTGTAAGTGGCATAAGTGGGATTAGAAGAGTTAAGGAGAATGAAACTGGAGTTTTGTAGCCATTCAACAAAGTCATTACTTAGAGGAGAGGATCTGTCTGATCCCCATAAAGGGTGATGAAGATTAAAGTCCCCGAAGATAAATACAGGAATTGAAAAGGAATCAAAAAAATATTTCGCATTTTCTATATTAAGTCCTTGAGGAACATACAGATTAATAATGATAAAATGAAAGTCTTTAAAATGAACTTCGACTGGAAGAATCTCCTGATTGGAGTTGTGGGAAAAACCTGTAGGAATGAATCTACTGGAAGTATTTTTAGGAATAGCCGTAAGCAGTCCCCTTCCGGGCCGACCTTGCCTATCTAAATAAAATTTTTTTGAAGAACAAAGGAGGTGATTCTCGTGTTTAAGAAAGGTTTCCTGAAAGTTCCAAAATTCATAAGTAGAAAAAGGTAGAACTTTGAGCCAGATTTTTTTATTTTGAATACCCCTACAGTTCCACTGAACAAAAGTCATAGAGGAAAACTACAGACATGGTTTCCGCTCACCTGGAAAGTCAGGTAAAGTCATGAATTTGGATAATGGTTTAATTTTGTCATGAAAAGTCATGATTTTCAGAAAAAATTGAGTAAAAGTCATGAAAAACTATAGGCTGTCATGGATTCGCTAGGCTTTAATAGCCTAGACTTTAATCGCTTAATAATAAGTTTAAGAAATTTATATTATTTATTTAAGGATTCTCCAGATAGAAGAGCAGATTTTATTCGAATTACTGGTTGTTCTATTTTTCCGAAAACATTTTGTGCTGTTTGATGGCTAGAAAACAGTGATTGCATAGCAAGAGCCATTGAAATAGTTGAGCTAGTCACGAAGTATCTATCGCAATTAAAACATACTGATAGCAAACTTACGGCCTCTTTGAAAACGTCTATGAAAGATACTTTCATAAAATACAAACTTGCTTTCGTTAGGTCATTGTCACTACAATGTGAAACTTTTTTGACAAATTTTCAAAGTGAAAAAGTGTGTGTGCCCTACTTGTATGCAGAATTGTCTCAGCTGAAGGATCATAAAAAAATTTGTCAAGCCTGAAAAAGTTGTTGAGGGCTCAGCATTGTTGAAACTTGACCTCAACTCTAAAGATAGTATCTTGAGAGCTAAAAACATAGATATTGGCTTTGGAGCTAAAAAATACTTGAAAGAGTTAAAAATAGCTGACAAGACAAAGCTCTTTTTTTTCTGGACTGTCAGAAAAGTTTGCAGAATTTGGCTCAAAAATTATTGATAAGAGCCCACTCAAATATAAACTTGTTAGATGCTTATCCAGCCTGCATCCTTCTGTTATGTTGAATAATTCAAATATTGGGTTAACTCGGTTTAACATAGTTCTTGAAGTACTACATAACGCAAACCAAATCACCGAGACAGTGGCAGAAAGAGGAAAAGACCAATATGTATCCTTTTGCTCTATTGTCAAAGAAAGACATCAGGATGAGTTTGAAAATTTTTTGTCTGATGAGTGCAATCTAGAGCTCGATAACTTTTACTATGGATTATTGTCAAAGAAAAAAAAAGGAAGATCTGTGGCAGGTTGTAAAATTATGCTTTATATTCTCCCATGGAAATGCTTCAGTGGAAAGGGGCTTCTCTGTCAATAAAACAATGCTAGTTGAAAACTTGAAAAAGCGAAGTTTGATTAATCGTAGACGAGCATACGATGGAATTAAATCTCTTGGGGGAGTTGAAAATGTCTCTATTACTAAAAGAATGTTGTTAGCTGTTCGTGGTGCGAAGCATCGGCATGGAGCAGGTTTAGTGAGGAAGAAAGAATATTTAGATAAAAAAGCATCAGACACAAGAAAAGAGAAAATTAGAAAATAAATTGCAGCAGTTATATGATCAGAAAAAGAAAATCCGATTGGAAAAAGAGAAGGAAGAAACTGAATTTGAAGAAAAAATTCAGATTTTGGAGGAAAAGAGAAAATCCTTACTGTGAAGATTCAAATTAAGTTTAAATATAATAACTTTATATTGAGACATTAATTTTTGAGATTAATACAGAAACGTAAATAATCATTATTGTGATACATTAAATATTTTTGAAAAATCATCACAATTGCATTATTTACTGCTAATTTTACTTTCTTATTATTTGGCTAAAGTTAATGAATTCAAATTGAATTAGAAAAATTTTGTTAGCATTTACAAAACTGCTATATGATTAAGCTTAGATTAGATATGGAAATACAATAATTATTTCTATGTACACAAGTTTGTAAACATTTATAAGTACTTTTTCTATCCCAAAATTCCTGTATTATCTCCAAACGCATACCTTTTGTTTGCATTTACATAAGACGTTTAATTCTTATATACTTTAACTAAAGCATTTCTAAGTCATGGAAAATTATTGGCTGTAATCAGGGAAAGTCATGGAAATTCATGATTGTGTAACACTGTATTTTGGCAGGTACCCTGTACAGAAAAAAATGTTCTTAAAGGAAAGACAAGGAAAGCTTGCCAACACACAAAGATCACCCCAAATTGATTTTAAAAAAACTGAACAGTTTTTAGAGAGGCAATAAACCCTAATGCCTGAAGAAAAAAAATTTGAAAACATTGAAACGCAAACAATTAAAAGCCCCACGGCAAAAAAAAAAAAAAAAAAAAAAACACTGTTACCAATGCTTTTGGTCTGGAAAAAGTGAAAAGTCCAACTAAATATCTTGAACGTTCTTGCCACCTGCATCCCATTGCATAGGAAGGCTTGTACTAAGATCCAAATTCTTCGGTAGTTTTTTTTCTTCCTCTCTCTATTTTTGTCTCTAAGCTTTGTATGATGATTTTGTACATGTTCTGCATGATGGACTTGATGGTCTTGTGTAACATTTCCGCAAAGATTGCAGTCTGTTTTTCAAATTTTTCACTTACTGATTGAAGGAGAGCTTCAAATTTTAAATTAACTGTATCTTGTAGGAAGCTGGAGAGCTTTTGACAGCCTCCGAATATTTCATATTTTGTGAATTAAACACTCTTCGAGCTTCACTAGTAGTTATATGATTCCGGCATTTGAGTTCCAATATTTTTTTCTCTTTAATGTAAGCTGGGCATAAATTTGAGTTGGCATTATGTGGTCCTTTACAGTTAATGCATTTTTCGGGTCCTTGACAAGGCCCAACATGTTCTTCACTGCAGAGGAAACATACATTAGTTTTGTCACAGATTCGGGAAGCATGTGCGAGAGAATAGCATTTCGTGCACTGGCGAGGTTGGTCTATAAAGTGTTGAATTTTTTGGTTAATGAACCAGATTTTAATTGCATCAGGAATAGTTGTACCGAGGACTGTGATCAATACCGGAGGCATATCTTTCACCAAGTTTTGTTTTAAGAATCTTCGCATTTCGACAACGTCAATATCATTTTCCCCTTGAATTTCTTCTGCTAACTCCTCCATGGGGGTATTTGCCGGTATGTTGAAAATCAAAAATCTAGAACAAATGTTTTCCCATAAAGCATCTGTGCTGATATCTGTTTCCAAAAATTTAGTCAAGGAGAGGAGTTGAACAGCACAAATCGGGTCCTTAGTTGTAAATAAAATTTTCCCCCGTCTAGTGTATTTCATGTTCTCGATGTTTTCATGTCGGTTAACTACCTGCTTAATAAAAGCTTGAACCCGAAATGGGTTCGAATGAGATAATTTCCTGTTTTTATCCGCATTCGAAACTATAGCATTTATTTCATTAAACTGTTTTGGGCCAGTACGAAGAACAAGTTCATTAGGAGTTTTGTTGCTTTTGAAGTAAATATTCTTCAGGACAGTACCCTAAGTCTGTTTTTCTTTATTCATATTTAATCCAGCATCACTGTTTGAAACTCCAAAATTCAAGTACGTTTTGCCAAGTGGACAAAAAAGGGGAAAAAAAAAAAAAAAAGGACATAAGCTTACCTGTCTTCTTCAAAAAGTAAATAGTAAATCAAAAAGCACCTTACGTAAAGAAACGCTCCCTAAGCAAAATAGAAAGCAGGTGAAAAGCCTTCAAAACGAATGTTTTCGAATTTTCCCACACAACCAACCTTCACGCGGCAAAGTGCCGTATCTCGTCAACAAATCTCCCTGCCACGTATTTTTAACATTTCCTGTGTTTTCAAACTTCTGTATCCATGTATAAATTGAAGGCACACTTGGTGGAGTTTTATGGTACATCATGCAAAACTTTCTTTGCACCATTTTTGATTATTTTGTTTCCTTTAACCACAATACCCACTGCACTTTCTCCTGAGAGCAGTTGCCATTTTTGTTTCTTATTAAAGCTGCCAAGTAATTAGCGATATCTACCTCAGACTATTCATACTAGAGAGAAAAAAAAAAAAAAAAAACTTATATTTCTTCATTCTTTTATTGAAGAAACCTAATGGTTTCCTTCAGTAAGAGAATAAAAACTGCATTTAATTTCATATTTTGTTATTAATTTTTAGAATAATAATTAGTAAATGCTAACAATATTTCATTCTGCTGCTTGAATAAAATTCTGTTCACATTAAGGGATAATTTACATAATGTTCTTTAATTTTAATAGAATATTTTGAGTGTTTTCCTGCACAATATAAATGTCTGCAGCCATGCACCATGATGTTTTAAATCTATCTTCCATGTAATATTTTCGTACTGACAAAATAATTCAATCTAAGCAGTTTAGCCATTGAAGCATTTTTCTGTTTTTTGCTGTGGACAAACATTGTTGCTTTTCAGATTTCTAGTCATTTATTTTAAAGCTTTTGTTCATTTTATAGCATATACAGCAACAAGATGCTGTATTCGGTCATATCAAGCTGCAAATATATTTTGTCTGTTAGCTTTTGAATGCTAATTTTGTTTGGATTCATTTGCATGTGCATTTGCTTTCATCTATCATACATTTTCAAGTGTATAACTGTATTAGGGTTATGCATTTTTAAAATTCAGCCTTCAAGAAACTTGAATGGTATAAAAAATTACACATCTTTCATATACTGTGGTAATCATAGCAAAAAAATCTGGTTTTGTTAAATAAGTTTATAAGTCATTTTCTAGTATGAATATAAGCATGTATTTACTGCAAAGTTTGGCTATATTATTAACTAGCAGTACGCGCACAGCGTTGCCCATGGAATTGGGACTTCAACAAAATAAAAAAAAGCCCACATACAATTACATAAATGAAAGTTTTAAAAACGAAATCAAAACAGAAATATTATTGAGTTGGTCCGCCTCTTTTTCCTCTCGACCGAGTACCGTTAAATCCAAAACAATGTTAAAAAATTACAATGTGATATTTATTACACTGCAAGCAAAGTATGAAAGGCAAAGAAATAAGTTAAGACACGCTTAAAAATAATAATCGAAGTCATTGAGTAAATAAATCGTCTTGCAGGACGCGAAAGTAATGACGTCACCCTGGCCCGTCAGCCAATGAAATTGCCGGCAGAGCTGTCGTGGGCGGAAGCTTCGCTAGAGGAAAAATATCGTTCAACTGCCAGGAAAAAATTAATTTAAAAAAAATGGAAAAAGATATTTTAACCATTCTTTTTTAAAATCCGACAGAACCGTTGCAGTTATAAGCTGAAAAATTTTCAAAATGATATCTTTATTAGAACATCGGATGCAAAAGTTTTAAAAATTCAGGAAAATTTTATTTTCGAAAGGTGACTATTTTTAAAAAATTCTCAAAATTCAGTAAATTACGTTAGAAATTCAAAACTAACCTCATTGGGACGGAAATCGTGTGCTCTTTCCGATGGTGTATCTATTTTTGTCGTACAATTATTCGAAACCATTCTATTGAGAAATTAGTGCGAAAAATCAACCAAAACAACACAAAACATTAAATAAAAAATTTTCTAGATCAAATTTTAAAATTTGGACTTCTAGGTGCATTCAGTCACCATTACGACTACCTGTGTGCCAAATTTCAAGGTTGTAAGTGCGATAGATTCGTCTGGATTGATTGATTGATTGATTGAGATGTGGTGAGATGGGATTTTTAGCAACAAAGGCCATTATCCCCTAATGTTCGTCTGGACATCGCAGACACACACACACACAAACATTGCCTTTTATAAATATAGATTGTTTCTGTAATATAAAAGTATTGTATAATTGTATGGTAAAACTGCTGGGAAGCATTTTATTCTGTTTGTTGACAATGAATACATTAAGCTAATATTTAAGAAAATTATTGAATGATTTATTTAGGTAGAAATTCAAACAAAATTTTATGGTTTCTTAGTTTTCTGATTTTCTTTGGGGGTCTATTTTCTTTTCTAATATGCAGATTCCCTGTTTTTCTGCAATTCCTTGATGGCGTTTAATTTTAAAGTTTTTGTTACTTAGCAAAAATATTGGGGGGGGGGGGCACTGAAGGAATTTGAGGGGAACCCTGCAAATATGCCAAAATAATGTTTAATTTTATTTTACAATTTCACAGAAAATTATTTTCGGTACATTTCATCACTATTGAAAATGTATTTGTGCCAGGCATAGTAGATTTTAAAATATGTATACTGTTAGAGGGCTGACACTCAACATAGATTTTTCAGTTTTTATTAGTTTTCTATTATTTGTTTTATTTTTATTCAAAATATATTTATTTCACCACATGTTCATAAAAAAAGCTTAATTTTTTAAACTTAAAAAATAATGTATAGAAATTTGAAATAAGATATTTTTTTGCCATTTTTACTTTTTTTCCCAAGTAAAAACTACTGATTGTTCTTTCAAAAAAAAAAAAAAAATATATATACAAGCTGTTACTTATGTTTGTTTTTGGAAATTCACTTTGTTTCTCATAAATGTTTTCTATGTCTTTCTGAATATGTTTGTTCTTTTTACACTATGAATATATAAATAAATATATTAATTTTCTTTACAGATCAATTAAGTTTATGTTCATCTTTTTAGGTGTGAGTGTTGTCTATCTTCTTGTGCTGCTTTTCATTTTATTTCAGAGTTATGATACAGTTAAAAGTATCATGTACTGGTTTTATCCTGACCTTGTTCATTTTAGAATTGATAATGAAAAGGTTCGTCTCAACTTCTGTTTCATGTTCTCTTAAAGAATTTTCTTGTTTTGTTTATGTCAGTAATTTTAGTAATAAGCATGAGTTATTCTAATTCTGAAATCTGTGGATTTGTAATTTATCTAGAAATTTATCGATCTAGGAATTCATAAATTCTCAAAATGTAATTCGTGTACTTAGTTTTTCTAAAAATAATGTGCAGGTTCAATTTTGATTTTTTAAAAAAATTAATGAACTTTTTTGTTAATCCATAAGAAAAACAAAAGGCTTCTTTAAACTGTTGAACATTTTTATACACTTTATAAAAATTTTGAATAAGCAGTTAAATTTTTTTTAAAGTGTAGAAATAAGAAATGCGATAAAAGTTTCAATTTGCATTGATTATTGCTAATTGCATATTTATAAAGAATTGTGATCAAACTAACAGAAAAAGTATTTTATTGAAAAATCGGAAATATTTTCAAAATATCTAATGACAAAAGTTTTTAGCATTTAAGTTAATTGTTCCCTGTGATATTGTGTGGTAACTTATTTTTATCAAACAATTTTTTTAAAAGTATCTTAGTATATCAGTAATATATTTCATACAAATTTATAAATTCTTTAAAAACCATTTAGATTTTACTTATTTATTGAATTCTGAAATTACTGTCAAGCATTTAGTTGATACTGAATGATTTGAAAACCTACTTTCTTTTTAACTAGGAATATGGGGTGAATTGTTCTGATATTACTTTTGAAAGAGTCTGGAGTCATGTGGATGTGTTTGCATTTGGACATTTTTTTGGATGGGCTATGAAAGCGATGCTTGTCAGGCATTATGGTATTTGCTGGACTATTAGTGTTGCATGGGAAATTACTGAGGTAATGATTTATGAATTTTTCCCCTTTCTTTTTTGAGGAGGAATGTAAAAAATATTTTGGTATTGTTTTTCATTTTTTTTATTCTGATTTCCTATTTACATTCAATACTTTCATTAAATTCAATTATTAATTTATTCTCCTGTAACTTTTTTGAATGAACTGACATATATTACAAAGAAAACATTACAATTATTGGAATTAAAAAATATATATTATATTGGTTTGAAGGTCAAGAAAAATGCGTGTAGTATGAGCCCTTTACACGAATATTATTTTGAAAGAATGATTAATAATCTTGATTAGATATATGTGTAGAAAAAAGGTGCAAGAGAAAACATTTTTAAATGCTTATGGGGGGGGGGGTTGTGTTTTTCAAAAATTTTGTAGATAAACTTGTAAGTACAAGCATTGATGTTTGTTATGTATCTTTTTTTTCCAGGTGAGTGTGCTTTCAATTTTCTAATGTAGTGTTGGAGCTCCCATATTCTCAAATATCTCAGAAATATATATGAACTTTATTTGTTGTAATTACTATGTTTCAATTGAAATTTGGAAATTAATAATATTTATAACAAACAAAAATTCAAAACATTTATTTTAATTTCATTTTTGAGTTATTAAAATTAACAGAATATTGAAAACATTTAAAAATATTTTCAAATGTGGATCAATGTAATTGCTCTTTCATTAATCAACTATTTTCATATAAAGATTAAATGTTTTTATTAATTTTTGAATCTTTTAAGAAACACTTTAAAAGAAGAACAGTTATTAGTTAATAGCTATCAGATGTGCTTATGCAGATTTGAAATTCATTCAATTTGCATCTCTGAAAATGTTATCGGAGCTCATTTGATAATATTTCAAGATAGGAAGTACCTGCATCATCAAACACTTCTTCAAAAAAGGGTTGTGATTATATAGTTGAGTTGATTCACCTCTACTTATAGCTCTTAAATGCTGCATATTTTAATGCTAAGGATATTATTTTTGGTAAAGTGAACATATGATTCCATATATAAATATGAAGAATAAAAATGCTATCCTAAGAATAAATTGCTATATTATATATATATACAGTGGTACATTTATGGTATGATGCTTAATGCTTTATAAATATTTTTATGAAATGTGGTACAAAGATGAAACAATATTCAAGTCTGTGCTTCAGTTTGCAATTATACAGATAAAAGTGAAATCTTAAGAATATGTTATAATTGATGTTACCTTATATTGATACAGCAACTAATTAAATAAATAACTGCTGATTAGTTAACAAAAATAAGAAATTAAGATCAAAATATTAGAAAAAAAGTATTTCTGAGAATTAATAAAATGTAATTATTAGTAAAAAAGATCAGAATGAATCTTAACAAGAGCAGATTTTTTTTCTTAATGATAATATAAATTTACGATATATTGTGTCTAATTGTATATAACATATTTGTAAATTTTTCATTCAAGTAAATGCCCTTCAAATGGCTGAATGATCTGTTATATAGGTACTTTTCCATTAGTGGGAAACAGTTGTCACAACATTGGCATGTTAGTGCTAGTTCCAATCTGTTAGCGTGGAACCAGCCATCGTCACCTTGGTGTGCTAGTAACCTTGGTGGATTATTGCTTGTTCCCTGCTAATGGAAAAGTACTATTATATATGGGTTGGTTTATTGGCATAAGAGCCATTTGTTAGCTATACTGGGCCAGATGAAATGCTATTCTTTATATATATTGTATAGCAATGGAGTCGGAAACCCTGTGCGCTTTTGTGCATGTGCCGGGCGGAGTTATTTTCATCAAAATGGGGGAAGGTGAAGAATGGAAGGGTGGTGTTTATATTTTACTGAGCGTGATCTGACAAAGAACTCCAGAAATGCGATCATATGACTCATTGTCTGACACCCCTTTTTGGTGTAAAATCGTCCAGAAGTGGTAGTCTTGGAATCCATTACTGAACTATGTATGTTAATGCTGAATATGTTGCTGTTTTGTTTGAGAAATCATATTTGACATGTTGGCTGCCACTGTGAATCGCTTGTGATTCAAACTTGTTATCTAAGTAGATGACCCCTTCTTTATTATAGTTAAGAGATAACAGTAAAGGGGCTCATCTAATTAGATAGAAGGCCCTTAGCTCAGGCATCAGTCATGGCAGTGAACTGTTAAAATTACTGTATAATTTTTGTTTCCCTCACTTCCCTTTCCACATTGTTATATTAAACATAAATATATATAAAAAATATTGGTGTCATTTATTTAGTTTTAAAGCAATGTACATTTATGAATTTTATTTATTATTTTCAGATTGCCTTTGCTCACTTGCTCCCTAATTTTATAGAGTGTTGGTGGGATGCGATAATTCTAGATATATTACTTTGTAATGGCTGTGGAATTTGGCTTGGAATGGTGCTGTGTCGTAAATTAGAAAATGAGACTTATGAATGGGAAAGTATAAAGTAAGTAAATCTAGTAGAATATAAAATGAAGAAGTTAAGCATTAATGTGGTTTATTATTCACTTCACATGTTAATGAGTTATTAGTTATGCTTTTCCTCTACAATAATTGTTATAAATTGTATTCTCTTTCCAGATCTATTCCAAGTACCAAGGGGAAGATACGTAGAGCAGTGCTTCAGTTTACACCTGCAAGGTAATGTTATTACTAATAAAATAATTCCTTTTGATATAGATTTTTAAAAAAATCCATTATTTACTGTGTCTTATCTTGTTTGTAGTTGGACTCATGTCAGATGGCTTGATCCTAATTGTACATACATGAGATTTTTTGCTGTTTATCAACTTGTATTCTTTTGGCTGGTAAGGAGACTTTACAGAATTAATTTTCCATAGTTACTTTGTATTTTGTTGTGGAAAATATTTATATTTTTTTCAAAGGTTATTGGTCAAGTTGATACATTTAGATGTTATTTGACTGTAATTTTCTTTTTGAATTAAATTTGGTTTTTCTGAAACCATACCTACATAAATATTGAAACCATTTTCTTGAAATAATGATAAAAATAAAATGTTTTGGGTTAAAAGGACTCTATATGTCTGTACAATAAATATAATCTATATAATAACCCATAACATTTAACACAACTAAGCTACTTAGGGTGTCCTTGAGATGATCTTCACCCTTGTTTGCTGTCTATTCTGTTAGCGGGTGACCCACTGGAACGTCGGTACCATCAGACTGTCGAGGAATTGTATAACTGAAAATAAAAATTATAAAAAAATCTTACCTTTAAGGTATTTTTTTTGGGGGGTCCCCCCCCCCCCCCCCCCCCGTTCTTGTTGATGAAAATGAATGAACAATGACTCGATTACAATTTTCAACAATACTCAATTTTTGGTGAAATTTAGATAATAACTTGGGAAATTTATGAGATGTTGAAGTATTTATGGAGACAACACTTTAAACAGCCAGGGGTGATTGTGTTCTGGATCTTTTACTTTCTCAAATCCGAAATTTCCAATTGTTTTTAGAAATTCACTATCTCGAATTTTGTTTTAGAACAAGTACCTCATTTAGATACTTAAAAATTGCAGCTTCTAGATTGTTTCAAGTTCATTGGAATAGTCAAATTTCTTGTCTGAGTAAATAAGTGAAAATCCAGTTGTTTTGTTAAAATATGTATGTGTATCACAATAGCAATATGAATTATTCAAAATTATGTCAGATTTTTATACCATGCTAGTTTTCAGGATTTTTGAAATGGAGTCGCAATCACTTGTGAACAGCCCTTTTGAAATGGATCAAGCATTTCAGTGAAAGTCATGAAGACTGTAAGGCCAGGTTGATTGTTGACCTCATGTGTTGAGGAAAACATCAAACTCATGAAGTCATTTGTGTTTTATGATTGCCATTTCACTCTTTGCATGTTTGCTGATGAACTCAATTTGGGAAAATTCTCTGTGCACATGATTCTGACAAATTTTTGTCTGATAAAAGTATGTGCAAAAATCATCTGCACATTCAGCAGTGTTTGCTCACAAGCTTCTAGTTGTAATTTGATCACTGTGCATGATTTCTCTACTAACCAGAATTAGCTCCTTGTGATTTCTGTTTGTTCTTGAAATGCAAATTGGTCATGTAAGGCGGCACTAAGATAATGTGGTGATGCTAAAATGAGAAAGAATGAGGCATCTTGAAGAGCCTGATTTCTCGGGACTTCCAGGCATGTTCAGAACAATCGGAAGTGGAGATGCAACAAATGTTTTGCTTCAAGTAGAGAGTAGTTTGAAGGGAAAAAGATTTATTGACCCTAAGTTTTGTAAAATAAAACTTTCATGGCCTCAGTTTGCATATTTATTGGACAAATTCTGTATATACTTCTGGTCATCAATTGATCGGAGAAGTAATTTATTATTATTATCTAATACTTGATTCTTCTACTTTTGGCTTTAATTACTACACCATATTGCTGTGTTGATGCAAGCTGTTGAGCATTTTTGTTACAACTATATTTGTGATGCAACTCTTAAGATTTATGTTTTCTCTTTTCTTTGAATAGATTCAAGGATCTGGAACCTGCAGCCTTTTTAAGTTTCTTATGCGACCTTACCAGTTATTTACAGTTTGCATTATAATAATAATTACTTGTCTGTAATATAATAATTACAGGACAATAACCTTTAAGATTCTGCTCGTGTAGCCTTTTGACCAACTGTCGGAGTTTAACTAGGTCTATTAGTGCAAAAAGGTTCCCCACCCCTGGAATAGATATTTCCCCCTTTGTTACATACCCTTTTGACTGAATTCTAGTTGGTATATAATAAGGAATGAATGTTATAAAAGCCATTTTGTGAGTCTGGTGAAGTCAAAATATGTACTTAAATTTATGCAGATATAATAAGCATCTAAAGTACAATGAGGGACATTGATAGGAGGACATTTATGTCTTGTAGCATGATAAAGAGAGTAATTTCATTTTTAATACCTTTTCTTTCTGTTTAGAAAATGGAAATGTTTGCACTTATGTAGCATTTAGTAGGTGGAATATCTAGAAAGCTTCTGTGAAAGATGAAGTTTTCTAAGGGAATCTGTGAATAAGGAAACATTACATTATTCAGAATGCTTTTTCTAATTTTGGCAATGAAAAGGAGGTTAACCATCTGTTTTTCATCTGCCTGTTTTTGTGTTGATGTTTTGTGTTTTCTGCAATCAGTAGTCATTTGTACCTGTAACTAAAGTGTCCAATTTGTCTTTCCTTGATTGAGAAATAACTTTAAGTTTTGTATATTAATGAGCTAAAGAAACCATAATTTAATGTGAGTGGAAGTTGCTAATATAAAAGGTGTGTAAAAATGGTGATACAGTCGCATCCCATCAAGCCTATGAAAGTGACTTTTACTAGCTTGCAAGCTGTATTATACAGGGATGCCACTTTTCCGCCGAACGGCGGATTTCTGCTTTTTTTTGTTTTTTTTTTTATAAATCCGCGATTTCCGCGGATATTTCTTCTTTCTTTTTCTTCAATCTTTGTGGGTGATACTGCAAAGCAACTTATAAATTTGGCTCCGAAATCTCAATTTATTGTGATAAAAAATTTTAAGATATGTGTATTTAAGGCATACATTGGGTGTGTTAAGTGGCTTGTAGAAAAAATGCCTTTTGCCAATCCTTTTTTAAAGGCAGTATCTTCACTGGATCCATGCAGTAGAAAGACTTCTGTTGCATTAGAATTGATGAAAGAACTGCCACTCTATGCTTCAAATGTTGTTCAAGATTCAGAAAAAGAAGCACATATGATTTGGAAATACATAATTTTCAAAATTACCATTTTAGTGATATTGTAGAAGAATCTGTTGATTTATGGTGGAGACATGTGGAGAATACCTCAAAATATCCTCTACTTTCAAGGATGGCATTTGCTTTGCTAACCTGCTTCCATGAACCCAAAGTGGAAAGTAGCTTTAGCATAATGAATAATGTGATTACACCTGGAAGCAATAGATTAAATGTTTCAACATTTAATGCTATGCAGTGCATTAAGTATGAGCTGCGCTCACAAAAAAAAAAAAAAAAAACACGGCAGTTTGTATGTTTTCCAAACATGACTTTCTCAAAGAAAAAGTTGATCCGAAACTGGCGAGAAATGTAAGAAATTCATGGAATGTTTACTTTGATAAACTTAAACAAAATAAATCATTAAGAGAAGAGAAAATAAAAGAATTAAATGCCAATAAAGAAAAGCTCTGACAAAAAAAGCTGCAGAAAAGATGTCTGCAGATGCAACTAAAAGGCAAAGGATAAATCATAAGAAAAAACTAACACATGGTTTAAAGAGACTGCATGAACCAAATTTTAATGATGGCGAAAATGTAAATGAATCCAAAAGAAGAAAAGTTGAAGATAAAAGTGAAGCTGTCAAAAACTTTCATTCTGAACTTAATTCTAAAAGAAATGTTAAAATTAAAAAAACAATTATATCCTAACTATCAAAGAGATGTTTCTGCGTGCAAATATTAAAAATAAAAAATGAAAATGTTTTATTTTTATAGATTTTCTGCATTTGAGTGTAAAAATACAGCACTGTAATAAAATTAATAATATTGTTAGCATTTTTCAAAATTTTTGTGTGAAGAATGCAGTAATTTAACTTTTTAGTAACTTAAACATTTTAAATTCTGTCCTAGTGTTGGACATTTTTTAATTGTAAAAATATGTGATTTGGATTGGATTTCTGTTTCTAATATTCATGCACAGCTTTATTGGGTAAAAATATTAATTAAAAATCAAATTTAAAATATATATATATTTGTATGTTGTATGTGTGAGTAAGCCTCATTTTTATGCAGTCAGCTTATTTTTTAATAAGCTTTCAATTTTATAACATTGATTTCAATTATAACAAAATTTTCATTTTATTATATATTATATTCATTTATGAAATTCATGCATAAATGTTATGAAAAATGGAAATTTACTTCACAAATTCTTTTACTCGCGTGCGACTCCCACACTTTAATTTTTTTAAATTCACGCACGATTTCCTCATTTTTGATTCGCGCATGATTTCCTCATTTTTGCTTTTTTGTGATTGGCATCCCTGTATTATAAAATGATTTTTTGACTTTACTTTGTATCTTTTTAGCATTTACATTTATTTTGAAAAGTTTGGTGTGAATCTTTTAGATATCTTTTACATATTTCTATGTATTCTCTCTATGTTTTATTATCTTTGTTTTAATCAAATTCTTGTATTTTTCAAGTATTGATTTTTTTAATTGCTGTAATTATTATTGAATTTAATTTCTGTAAAATGCGGTATAATATGAAATTAACCCATTAACGCCCAGCATCCTCATTCGTAGGCAGGTATATTTTCATTTCTGTGGCTAAACAGGTAGCATTCCATTATATAATTTTTGCTTTGTCTTGCAAGTCAGCATATATTCCCAATCTTTTAAACAATTCCAACTGGCCTATACCGTTAATTAGCCAGAATCCTAAAAAAATATTCACGGAATTTAATTTTACTTCACATTATCTTAATCTTGGTGTTTCTATCATAATTTAAAAGAGTTTTAGTGAAATTTATGTTTTAAATTAACTTGGGCATTAATGGGTTAAGTAACTCTTTTGAAGTGAATATCATTTTATATGTAAAATTGTAGCAAACTGTTTCAAGTTTCAATATGTTTTTAGGTAACAGAGTTAAATACTTTTTTCTTGAAACATATATTTGAAATTCCTCCTGGGCATCCTTTGAGTGTTGGAAGAATTGTGTTAATAGGCCTAATAGTGGCTCCTACTTTGAGGTAAATGTAAATAACATTGTTTTAATGTGATGAATGAGTATTGAAAGTGTGCATGCAAATCATTTGCCATTCTCTTCTTAACTCTCTCAATTTGTTTCCTCGGTATTGCTTACAGTATTTAGTTGCTTGTTTTAAAGTTTTCAGATTCTCTGCGTGATTGCTAACTTTATAATTACTTGTGTTCCAAATTTTGTGTTGCTAACAGTACCTAATAATTTAGGTCAGCATGAATGGGTATTACCAAACATTTGTATTATGGCAAGCATTTATATAAATCTTAAAAATATGTTTTTCTTTATTGAATAAACTTTTTTTAATATAATTTTCTGAAGTATATACTTTTTAGCTTAGAAAAAGTGAAGTGTTATTACTATTGTGTAATGCTGAATAGTTAAAATTAGTTTCTGAATAATATAAAATATTCTTATTTCTAATATTCTTAACTCTATATTGATTTATATTGAAGATTAGCCGTTAGAGAGATAAAAAAGAGGCAGATGAAAAATTACCATTTCAGCTGATATAAAGTTAAATATATTTTATAAATGAAATTTTTCAGTATTGTGTGCTTATGAATAAATAATTTTTTTCCTACTTTTACATTGTTCTTGAACTATTGTATCATGACTGGAATGAATGTTAATAGTACAGAATTATTTTTCTTTGTTGTGAAGATAAAGGTATGTGTTATATCTTGTCTTACTGATGGTACTTGGTTTTAACTTACTTTAGAAAAGCATACTGTTCATATTTGGTATAAAATATGATACCAGCAACAGATTAAATGCTTTTTCAAGTTTTAAGAAGGAAAACAAGCAAAAATTGCTGGTTGAAAATTATATGTATTTTTCTTACAGCAAATATAATATTGTTTATTGTATTAAAAAAAAAAGTGATCTGAAAGAAAGAAATTTTATAAGAAAAGTGTGGTTTCTTATTTAAACAAATTATAAATGATTTTCATGTACATTTCGTATAATTTTAGTTGCTGTGAGCTGTATATATTTGAAGTCAATAAAATTTGTCTATTTTCTAATCTCCTGCATGTTAAATATCTTTTCATTGATAATTAAATCCTGAAGTCCTTGATTAAGTCACTTATTTAGAATTTATTTCACTTTCATGTTAAAAGAATTAATGCTTAAATATATGTTATTGTAGGCAGTATTATAGCTATGTGACTGACCCTCGCTGCAAGAGAGTTGGTACACAGTGTTGGGTGTTTGGGTAAGTGTAATTTATATATTTTTCTATTTTAAAAAGCATTGTTTCTGTATGTTTTTTAAAAAAAATTTTGTATTCTAGAAAATAAACAAAACAAACGAAAAGATCATTTCTTTTTTGCTTGCTTGTATGTGATTATTTATTTTTACCATAGTGATAATTCTATTATTTAAGGTATCAATATTCTTTCAGAATCCTTCTTTTCTAAATGATATTTGAAACAGTATTTTTAAATGAAATAAGTATTAAAGCAAAAAAAAAGTATGATGTTATTTTTTTTTCACTAACCCTGCACCAAAAACAAATTCCCAGTATGGTTAGTCTTTTGTATAAAAAATAATGTAAGTTTTACTAAGGGTCTGAAACAAAAGTTTTGTGGTAGCTCAAATTGCTTGCAGATTAGTTGTGAAATGGGAGGTTTTTGAATTTTGATCTTCCTTTAAATTTCAAAAGTTGCATAATATTTCTATGGATCATCATTATACAAATATTTTATTTCAATCTGTAGACAGTTATTAATATATGCCGAATTTCATGAAAAAATTGTAAAAACAATTTTAGTTATTGTGTTTAAAAAAGAAATTTAATGAAAAAGAAAACCACATTTTGAGAATAATGATGCATTTTTTTAAATGTTTTTTTCCAAAAGTTTGTAAAATTTCCTGAAGTATAGTTCTTTTACATACTACTGCAAACATCAGAAAATTAAATCTGTTCCGTATTCAAGAATTTTCAAATAAATTGCTACCTACAGGGTTAATTATTGTATCTTCATAAGTAACAGGTATCACAAAAATTACCTTAGTCAGGCAATAATACTCGCTGTGTCACGATTCCCACATATTTTCATTTATGTGTATTATAAAATTAATTTTAATGTGCATTATGTATGAAACATTCCAAGTGTTGTGTAGACATATTCAAATCCAGAGAAGAGGCAGTCATTTTAGAATGAAGAACAGTTTATTTCATCTTTTAATTGATAAGTTTCAGTTCATTTTAGGTAATTTTGAAATATATCAAGCTATGATAAAAGTAGAGAAACGCAAAGCGCATGTTACCAGTAATGATTTAAACAAAGGAAGAGAGTGATTGGAACACGTCCAAACTATAAATAGTGTGCAAAACGAGAAATCCCCAGAATGCTTTACAGCTGTTTGAATATGGACTTCTTACAGTTAAGGTGGCAATTATTCTTATACTAGAATTTAGATGGAAGTAATAACTGTAAGTTAAAAGCATTTAATTAAAAATTAGGTGATGTTGAAAAGGGTTTATTTTAAAGATGGAAAAATATTATAATCATTACATGTATGTATTATATTCTTTTTTGGGCGGTAATATTTGTATGCATCCTTTTTGATTTTTCATAATGTACTCATTTACATTTGCTGCACCTTTTCTTTTGGTGAATTATCTTCCTTTATACAATAATCTAAACAGTGGCTAATTAAATCAGTAGCTGCAGGAATAAAAAATTTAAGTTGTTTCTTTTTATAGTAAAGTTTATGGGAATCTCATAAGTGTGTAATTTATTTCTGTTATAGAAAATGTATTTAATAGATTGTTTGAAGTTTTAAAAATTATTGTTTGCATTTTCAGCGCCATAACTATAACAGAAGCTATAATCTGGTCAAAGTTTGGGCTTGAACTTGTGGCCCGAACACAAATTCAGAATATACTTCTTTGGTTGCTCATTCAGGTAGCCAAGTGCTTCTGTATTCTGTGATAAAATTGCTGTTTGTGTAATATACTTGTTTTAATAAATTTTTTCTTTTTTTTTTTGCAGCTGGTAATGTCCTTTATATGTCTGTATATTTGTGTCCTTTATGCCAAGCGTAATCAATCAGTAAGTGCTTTTTAATTATCTGAAATATCATTTGCTCAAATTGTCTCTGTTGTGAACAATTTCTCATGTATTCTAAATGCCATTACACTGTAAAATTTTGCTTAGGTACTTTTAGATCTAATTTATAATAAATGTTAAATTGCTTTCAGAATATTTGATAAATCTTTGATCTTTTTGAAATGTTTGTTTCCTCTATGAAACAGATGTATTTAGGTAAATTATTCATGTAAAAGTGATTAAGCTGCAATTAGAAGACGGTGTCAAAAGGAATAGTTTTGTAAAAATTAGATATTTACATTCAATGTACATGGTAGTAGCAGTCTGTAGCATATTTCAAGTCATAATAAAATTTCATGTGTGAGCGTTGCTAAGGAAAATGACTACAGTGTTTTTCATGTCATTTTATAAGACAAGTTTAATTATCTATGATTACAGTTTAGTGAATGGGAGGGGAAGGGGCTTATTTTAATTGTTCAAATTCTACAATTTAGAATACCTTTTACTAATATTAAATATAAATATTTATTCATGTTTTGTCAAGAAAGCATCTTTGAGTGCTGTGATTTTTTTTATATTTTCTTTATTTTAATTTCATTGAGAGTTTTCTGTTAATTGTTTTGGGTTTATTAGATTTTTTATTATGTGTCATATCTGTTCAGAAATAAATTTAGAATTAAATTGCTATTATTGACTTATGAATATTTATTCTGTAGAATTTCTTTTATTGTAACACATTGAAATGGTTCATTCTAAAAAATTAAAAAAGTATTTATTAATCAGTGTTATTTTTAAACTATGCAAAGTTTTTGAATTTTATATTTAATGTGTGTCTCTGTTTTTTAGCAATTAGAAACTGAAGTAATTAAGGATTCTCAAGCAAGCACAAGCACGGAAAGTGTTGTAAAACCAAGTCATGCACAGCATTCTAAAGTCACAAAGCGAAAGAATAAATTCGTAAATGGACCAATGAAAACTTAACATATTTTCACAACAGAAATGGGTGGTTTTTAGTGTCCTTTGAAAATCTTTTCCACCATTCCATTACTAGTTTGAACAATAAAGCCTTAAGTATTTTAAATTACTCTTCTAAAATATGCACATAGTTGTTTTGTGCATTTAGAATAATGCAGCTCAAGGGAAAAAAAGAAGAATGCCATTTATTCACATTTATCCTATTAAACACATAGTTAGTTGTTAAAAATTGCTTCTAAATGCCCTGATATTGCACTGTATTCTTAATTGTTTTCTGCCATGTATCACTGTATTCTTAATTGTTTTCTGCCATGTATGTATACATGAATTTTTTTTTATTTTTAGTTGCTTTGGATTCCAAATTCTTGTTTTTCTGCTTAATATGATAAAGCAGATATTCTTATTTCTGGTCTGCACCATACTTAACAATAATGAGATTATTCATTAGTCTTATTTATGTGAATTATTCATAAAAATTTCCTACAGTTAAGAAAACTTTTGAGATTTTTTGGAACTTAGTGTCGTAACTGTCTTAGTAATATAACTTTTATGTATTCAGTTTTATTTAATTTCATTCAATGTAAACATATAGTTTAGGTAGAAAACATACTTTTTTATATTTTAATTGTTCAACATAAAATGAAATAAATTCTAGAATGTATTTTTGAAGAATTTTATTGGTCCCAGCTTTCATAATATGATGTACATTCAAAATTAGTTTGCATAATTTTTATTGATTTCTTAAATTAGTATTTTAGAGTGAAGATTGAAATTTACTTCATGGCTGGTTATTGTATGAAATCCATCTCCTCTTTAGTTTCAGTTAGCATTATATCCAAATTCGTAAAAATACAGTAATTTTAAACGCAATTCTAATGGATTGTTTTATTTTTATAGTCAAATTGTCCCCCATCCCATTTTTTCCCTCTCTCCACTGCCTCCAGATAGTGTGGGCTGCAGATTCTTTACTTATGCTCAAGCTATTTTGAATTGATTAAATTATTTGCTCAAGTTATTTTGATGCTTCCATTTTTTTTTTTTTTGTATCTTAATGTCTGTCTTCCATAAAGAAAAAAGATATTAGGAAGGGGGGGGATATCCTATTAATTAAATAAATGTATATATGGTAGGAATTTTGCATAGTTCTGTTTTTAAATGTTGACATGATTACAGGAAAATAAAACTTTGCTAAATATAAATGGCTCAACTTTTATTTGTATCATAAGCTGTTGGATTTTTGTTTCATCTGTAGAGAAGCAATATTAAAAAAAAAGCTGAAAAATTGTTTTGAATAGATAAAAAAAATACCATTAAATATTTATGAATGGCTTTCATGTATACTTACATGTTAAAAAAAAGACATTTAAGAATATAATTTGTCTTTATTGTATAAAAGTTGCCATTTTTTGTACGAATAATTAAGTAATTAGAAAAATCTTGATTCTCCTATAATTTTTATTTATTGTAACCTATTAAAGTCGGTTGTTATATTTTTGGCATACTACTTCTTTTGATTTGTCTAAAAGATTTCTCATTGGTCATTATTATTGTATTATTTTACATCTGCATGAATTTATATATGTCTTCCTATATGTATGTATTTGTTGTCTTTTTTGTGTGGAAAGTTTAGTTTGAAATTTTTGTTTAAGGAGTGATTGCCACCTTTTCAATTAATGAATAATTCCCACCTCCCATCAGTAAGCAGCATAATTTTATGTGTACACTAGTTTGCTAGGATATTTGTCATTATATTTTATTGTGAATTTTCGTTGTTGTTGTAAAAAAAATCAGTCAGGATATTTTATAATAATTTGGAACATAACTTAAGGCTATAATTTTTTGCCCTTTACTTCTAATATTATATATATATATAAAAGACAAGATTGTTAGTATTTTCTTCATTAAGTTTAGATTTCAATATTGCATAGCAATTTAATTTTTTTAAAATGAGCATCCAAATTGATATACTGATACCCTTTCTTTGTATACAAATATAATGTGATTTGTACACTACACCTCAAGCATTTTCTGGAGTTGTTCAGTCTATTTGTTAGATTTTCTTTGGTTATCCTAGTTTTATGCACTTTCTATCCTGACTGTACTTATGTACACTGAAATCAAGCTAGTATTTGATAGTTAACTTTATTCTCTAAAATGGAAGAGATATAACTTTCTCCCAATCGTTGTCTAAATTAATCCATCCAGTACTTTAACCCTTTGAGGCGCAAGGCATTAAATATTTTGAAATATGATGAGAAAACACCATGAATGGGTTTAGTTAATTATCTAGACATAGAATCTGCAATTAAAAAAAAAACAAACTTACTTCATTCCGAGTCCTTTTGGGGCACCCTCCCCCCATATGAGAACCCCTTGAGACATAGTCACCTTGATACACTCAAAAAATATTGTTAAATCTTACAGAAAATCATAAATTAAAACTTCAAGAATATTGGAGGAAAAATTTCGAGTT
This sequence comes from Araneus ventricosus, assembly GCA_013235015.1. Lineage (NCBI taxonomy): Eukaryota > Metazoa > Arthropoda > Arachnida > Araneae > Araneidae > Araneus > Araneus ventricosus. The sequence continues at coordinate 30,565 of BGPR01011980.1, forward strand.
AATTTGCTAAAATTGTAAACATCCAGAACTGAAAAAATTTCTTATCTCTGAGTTAAGGAATTTTCCCAAACTTTATCTCTAATAATTTCTATTCCGAAACGAAATTTCATAAGGCTGCTATATACATTCTAAAAGGAGTACTATTAGCCCCATTCTAAACCTATTATTTTCCATTTATTACGGTTTAGAAGCGAGTGAAATTAGGTGTGCCATCATCTGGCACATTGCGCTGCAAAGGGTTAAAAAAAATGTTAAACTGGTATTTTATTGGTGAAATGTGCTCCAAAGGTTTCGTTAATCTTTGAAAGAAAAATGAAAATTTAATACTTGTTCAGTCTGTTTTATGTTTTGCATTAAAATGGCTACAAAGAAAGATCGGTTGAAAATTAGAATTTTCATGTATTTTTTAAAAAATGTGTTCTGATGATCTTGTATAAGAGTTTAATTATTTTTCCTCTATGCATTGTGTTTTGTTTCTTATGATTCCTTGATCGTCTTACTATTTTTTACACTGGAAGCAATAATAGTCTTTCTAATAGGATATTTTAATATTACCATAGCTACGTTACTGTGTTACATTTTTGAAACTTTTACAACAGATGTCAAGATTAATTCTAATGGATGTTGAAAGTAATGATGTTGCATGTTAACATACTTTCTTCCATTATTTTCATGCAGGAAGAAAGGCCTCATATACTTAACCATAATTTACAAATTTCATTTGGATAAAAATTAATTTTTTTTTGCTGTTAGTGATCACATTGCCTTATTTTTTAAACACAAAATTAGGTAGTTTTTTTTTTTTTATTATAATGGGATTCTACTTCAAATTTATATATTTTGAACTCAATAAGGATTGCAAAAGTTTAAATTGATAGCTATTGTGAAAATGTCAATGCAGTGCCATCAATTTGACACATTCATTCTTGGATGATATATTTATACCGAATTTCACTGTTTTTTTCTGGCTGAGACCATATTTTATGAAATAGTTGTTAAATTATTTATAGCTTTCAGTGTACTACTGTGCTAATGTAAGGTGTTAAAATATATGTACCAGCAGATGAAATATTTCATGTTCGTTACACTAATGATTTGTTACATCATTTTTAATTATTATATTAGGTTTATCTAATTTGCTGTGTAATTTTTAAAAAATGTAAAATAATTATCCTTTATTCCTCTTTAGAGAGCTTAAAATTTTCAAAAGTTTGTTGGGATTATAGTGTGTGATAAAAATGATAATAGAAGCATTTTATCACTATATGTAGTTTGCTTACACTAAATTTTTGGATTAATGTATCTTAAGCTAACTTGTTGAAAAAGTGTGCACCATTTTGTTCACACATCCTTAAAATGTTTAATCAGATATTATTGGTTATGTCTGATTGTGTTAGTTGTATTTATACATGTGTTTCCTCTTGTAAGTAGCCTATTTTAGGTTATGTCATTTTTCCATTTTGTCTTGCAGAATTTCTTGTGAACAAAATAGGAAAGAAATTGCTCTCTTTATGATAGTGCTGTTATTTTTAGTGTTTTTAATGTTTTCAGTTATTTAAAACTTTTATCCACTAAGATGGCTTTTTATCTATCTAACCTATTTAAATTAGTTCATTTAAACTAAAATGCAAGTTAATCCTTAAATAAAAGCAACTAATTTAATGATTTTTTTTTTGTCATTTATGCGAATTCATAATGGCTGATATGTTTATTCATTATTTTTATGTTCATTTATTTATTTTTTTTTGTAAACTTTATCGAGTTTGTTCTGAAAGCATGATATTTTTGTTTCATAATTCTTAGTATTATTTAGAGTTTTCATGCTGATTGTGCTAGGTGAATTTCTTTGAAACTTCTTCATTGAAAACCTCAACAACTATAATATAAAAGATTAGAACTTAAAGATCCATAGTATAATACTTTTCCATCTGTTTTTAATTACTTTAAATAGTCCTGCAATCCTTTTTACTAGTCATCTTAATTATAAAAATAGCTCATATTACATTTTAATATATAATGGAGTGTTGTATCAGTTATTCTCACTTTTCTTTTATAGTCATATTTTCTGTCCACAAAGGAGTGTTTTCTATGTGCACTTGAAGAATTTCTAGTCATTCTTCATTTTTTAATGTTCATTGATTGTATATGCACTTCACTAATATGTAAATCCATTTTTTTTTGTTTGTTAAAAAAGGCTTAATTTAATACAATACAATTATTTGATATTTCTTCCATGGAAGAGTGGAAGAAAAATTGCAGTAAATTTCAATTTAGATGAGAGTAAAATTCTTAATTTTTTATTTGTATATTTATATGATATGAAGTTTGAACTTGTGCATGCAATAGAATGAGTGAAATGTTTTAATTTTGAAGTTTTCTGTTAATGGTTTCTTAAATGTTAGGTTTAACACGCAAGCTGTCATTAGTGTTGTAGAGTCCAGAGTAAGAATTATTTAAGCCTTCTAGTGACTTGTTATGCTAAATTATTAAACTAAAATGATTATCTTTAGAAATGTTTCTGGTTTAAGATACTTTTAAAAAAATGTGCTTCAAAACTAATTTGAATTTTATGTTTAACATGATGACTTTAATCAATAAATTAAAACATGTCTATTATACTATGAAATTTTCAGTTTTTAGAAACAACTTTTTGGTAGTGTAGCGCAACCATTTATTTATTCTCAATATTTATTCAAGTTAAATTGAGCAATTTTTTCGAGATATCATGGTTCTCACAGCACTTTAACCCAATTTTGTTTCTCAGGATCATGTGAAATGCTTGAAAGATTAATGCAGTTCTCTTAGATTTGTGAATATATTGGATTAACATAACCAAATGGTTTTATGAAGAATATTAGCTCTAATTCCTTTTTCTTAATTTACAAAAAACCGACGTGTGATATTTTGCTACTAAAATTTTTGATGTTGTTACAATTATATTTTTCTTACAATATATATTGGATCCTGACTTCCACATCTTTAAAGGAGAAATGGAGTTTTTGGAATAATATTGTAGCATTTGAGATCTTCCTAATAACTTGCTAGACCTTCCGTAAATGAAGACATATTTGTGATTGCCTGAAGTCACCCATTTAAGTTTAGAAAGAGATAAGTAGACATTCCTTATTTAGTTTAGAAACATGACTGCGATATCATAAAATTAAGATCTTGTGCAGCAAGCATCTGCTTCATTTAACATAAAATAATATATATTAATTTGATGAACCAATAATTGTTTTTGATGTTGGTTAATGCTGTTTTACCATCTATATGAATGCTGTACTTTTGTACGGAAGAGAAACAGACGTATGGATTTTTTTATTATGAAAATAATTGATTCTTTTCAACTTTGAAGGGAAATTTACTGTATTACTTCACAGTTAATTCTTGAAAGTCCTCAGAAAAAGAAGTCATTTTTTCAGAATTAAAAAGTGGGAGCTTTGCTAGATTAATTCAAAATAAATTTAACAAAATCTGACTTTTGCAATATTCTTTTAAAGAAACATCTGATTCTTGAAAAGTGTTAGGAACAGATTTAATTTCCTGGTGCATTCAGTAATTTGTAAAAGCAGTTGCTCATGTCTTAGTCTGAATGACCAGTTAAACTTCTTGCAGTTAGTCAAAGGAAGTGCATGACAAATATCTCCTGTCAAATGTACCTATTCGAATCATGGTTTTAATTTTTTAAAATTGTGATTGTTGGGGGAGGGCCGCCCCCTGGATGAATATAATGTTTTTCATCTTATTTTTTCTGTAAAGAAATTTAAGTATCATTTAAAATAATATATTTTTTCGCCCTGTAATGCAATGTTTGTCACAAGCATGTCTTTATTCAACCTAGAATTTTTAGAGTGCTATTTATTAGGTTTCTCAGAAACTAACTGTTGTCTTTATAGTCCCATATTTGCTTCCGTGTTTTCTAATAGAAATAGTTTTTTTCTCTTAAAATAGCTGAATATTTCATATGTATTGGCAACTATAATTAATTCAAGAGATTTTTTATTTTTTGTATCTTTGACAAAAATACTTTTTTGGTAGTCTCCCATATGCATTCTTACCACAAAAATTTGGTTGATGGAAGTATTTATTATATATAGTAGACTATGCAGAATTTCAAATTACTGAAAAATATCAGTTAGAAATTCTATATTATAATTGAATGAAAAACTTTTGTGCATGAATTTTGATTTATTGGAACATTTTGTTTTTGTTTTCCCATTAAGTATAGTTTTCCTCTGTGGTGTTTCAATACAATTATTTTTTTGGTTTCTAATTGCAACAATAATGTTTTTCTTCTTCACTTCAATACTTATATTGATTTACTATATTTATAGTTTTATATTTTTCTTTTATTTGTACAGTAATACCTCGTTACAACAATACTTTGGGAACCAAATAAAGATATTGTTATTGAGGGATGTATTGTTATAGGGGCGATATAATTATGATATAAAAAAACTTACATTTTGGTTGTTTTAATGTGAACACAATATAAACAATATACATTTTGAAAAAAAGCATCACCAGAATGCTAATGATTTTTAAAGCATACAAAAATTTGAAAATTTATCTGTACAATAAAATAGTTCACATGCCGGAGAAACATATCTATCGGAAAATCCAATATTTTAGTTTTGCTTATTAATTTTTTTAACTGTTAAGTCAACTAACAAGGTTTGCATAGAGTTTAATGCACGAGAATGATAATCATTTGTGGACGAAAGGCTTGAAAAAAATGCCCATAGGGACTGAACTGATTGAAGACCTTCCTTGGATGTCAATAAAGATTGCGAACGATTTGTATCATCATTTTCCATTTCGTCTTTGATTTTGGACAGAATATCTTCTTCAGTATCTCCTGCAAAAACCATAAGATCATCATCCGCTGTTAAATATTCCTCCACGTTAATTCCAGACATTTTGTCACTTTTTTCTTCAAGCTGAGTTAAAGACTTTTGAAGGCTCAAAACACATTCTTTAGCATCTGGAACATCGCCATTTTTGAAATTTTCATCATTATAAGTTTGCTTATCCTCCATGAAACAAAGGTCCGCTTTTTCCCAAACAATTACGAATTGTTTTTTCCATAATTTGTTACAGAGGAAGAAAATGAAGAAGTTGAGATTTTTAAAAAAAACATTGTTGTACAGGAGTTTATTGCTGTACATATGCTGTTATATTGAGGGGAGATTAACATTATGTTCTATGCAAAAGCACAGGGACCGCAAAATTTCATTATTGTAAAGGGATTTATCGTTGTAGCGAGAGTTGACTGTATTTGAAATTATTGTCAAGTGGAACCTAAAATCTGATATTGAGCCTAATGAACAAAACATTCTAAAAGAAGAATTTGTTTTAATTTTATACAATTAAAAGTTTATTTTTCATGAGATTATTTTGAGTTTATGTTTGCAAAAAAATATCAGTACAATGCTTTTTATATGATGTTAACTTACAAACAATTACTTGGAAAAGAGTTTACTTTTCTTGAAAACTATGTGAATTTTTGCACAAGAAATTTAAATTTAAAAAGGTCATTGTTGCTGTGATAGTATAATTTGTTGATTGTATAGCTGCTAGTTTCTCAAAGAATGGAGTTCGGTTGAAATCCATGTAATATAGTGTAAAATACTTCTTGTATAGAATGGCAAATAAATTACTATCTTTTGTCCACTACCTTATTTTGTTTTTATTTTTCTACTAGTTTTGTATATTTTTACTGCCATTACATTTGACTACAATACTGTTGTAGTATTAATTACAATAACCAATTAATATTCGATTCACAGATTATGCGTACAATTAGTATATTTATCTTTTTGTGTTTGGTTTTTCCTTTAAAATAATGCTTATTAGATGGTACTGATCTCCTTTGTCTTGTGTTGGGAAATTTTGGGCTAAGAGAAGCCATTTTTGGTGTAATGCAAGCTTCTTACAGAAAAATTTCCCAAATATTTTTATTCCATTTCGAATTAAGTCTTTACCCCTTGACAAAGTGGACTAGAATGGATTCCTTGTTCGTTTAATTTGATTATCTCAGAGTATTTTTCTTAGTTTTTTGCTTTCTTTGAGTGATTTTGATGTCCATATATTTATCTTATCTCCTTCTTTAGGAACAAAGTGATTTCTATATTAGTCACTTTTAGCGACCAGTTCATTCACCTTTAATATCGGGTTTGCTTGGCTTTTATGTTATTAAAACAGGCTACATGAGTATTTAAAATTTCTTCTTTATTTCATAACTAGCAGTATGCGTACGGCTTTGCCCGTGGAATCAGGAATTCAACAAAATGAAAAAGAAAAAAACCTCCCACAATGACATGAAAAAGTTCTGAAAACAAAACAAAAGATACACATTATTGATTTTCCCGCTTAATTTTCTTCGCGTTAATGACATTTCGACTGTAGAAAAACAATACAGAGTACGTTAATCTGAAACAATATTAAAAAATTTTAACGTGAAAATAATTATTATACTGCAAGTAAAATATGCAAGACTTAAACACATTAAGACACTGCCGAATGCATGGTATTGCCTGTGGAATTAAAACTTCAGCAAAATGGGGAAAAAAAAAAAAAAAAACGCCAATAATGAAATTAAAAATTTTTTAAAACAAAAGAAACAAATTATTTCATTTTCCTGCTTATTTTTTTTTTTTCGCTCTACAGCACAGAGTACGTTAATCCAAAACAATATTACAAAATTGGAACTTGAAAATGATTATTATACAGCAAGCAAAATATAAAATCTAATCCGAAAATAATAATCGAAGTCATTCATTCAGTTGAATGTTATGATGTATCCTGCGCTCTGCACCATCAGCCAATCAAAATTGCTGGCAACGTTCCGAAGTGTCGTGCGAGGAAAGATATCTTTAAACTGTCCAGGGAAAAAATAATTTAAAAAAAAAACGGGAAGAGATATTTTAACCATTCCTTGTTTTAAATCCGACAGAACCGTTGCAGTTATAAGCTGAAAAAAATTTAAAATAATAGTGTGATTAGAACGTTGGATGCAGCAAATTTTAGAACAAAAATAAAATTTAGATGGCAAAACTATTTTTTAAAAATTTCTCAAAATTCAGTAAATTATGTTAGATGTTCATAACTTCACGGCGTTGCCCGTGACATCATGAATTTCAACAATTTTTTTTTTAAAAAAGCCCATAATCTTCAGCTTTAGGTTTAAACTTTGAAATCACATTATGTAATATCCGGAATTTTAAAATTTAATCTAAAAAAAAATTCTACATTAAATTTTAAAATTCCAGCTTCGAGGTACATGCAGTCACCATTACCGACTACCTGTGTGCAAAATTTCATGGCTCTAAGTGCGATAGATTCGTCTGGACATTGCAGACACACATGTACATTGCCTTTTATAAGTATAGATAGCCACCTTTGGTGACTAGCTAGTTCAACAGGAATATTGGTTATGTTTAATTTCAATTAAATGTCTTATGCATAATTTGATTCTCATAAAGAGTGTATTCTCTAAATAAAGTACTTTTAAACACCAAATTCCATTAGACATTAAAGCCCTGTTATTTTTGTAACCTTACACCTGTTCTGTTTATTATGTATATGAACCTCCTAATGAAGATTAAGTCACATTTGTATGAAAAATGCAAACACAACTGTTTCCTCCATCTAGCACATATCTTCCGCGGTTCTATAACATCACCTTATTCCTCATATAAAATGGACAGTTGATTTCAACATTAAAATGATCCAGCATATTTTACTTGTGTTATATGAGCTTGTTCAGCACCATGTTAGCTGGATTGAAGCTCGTTGATAGAAAATAAAAAGAAAGTGTAATCAGCATATTGGATGTATTACTTAAAATCTTAGAGGGCTTTCTTAAAAGATTCCACGTACAAAAGAATGAAATAAAATTTTAAAAAATGCATTGCGAAAGATTATTTTTCTATTTTTTTCTAGTAGTCTCCATTCTTTAGCTTTCAACTATAGAAGAAAAGTACATTAAATATTTGTAGTAACAATGAAATGGTTTAAATTTTATTTATATTGCTTTATATTTATGTATTGTTGCAAATTATGCTTAATTTTTACTTGCTCGTATACGAAGACAAAGTGTTGTAATCGTCAAAAAATTCGAATTTGAGATTTTGATGAATCTCCACGTTTTAACCTGCCTGAGTCCGAAAAACACAATTTTGGAATAATGTCTGTCTGTGAACACCAATTCAAAAACAGTTAGAGGGATGAAATTTAGTATGTGATCTTTATACATAATTTGTAGATTTCTATCAAATGTTGGACAAAATCCATCCACAAGAAGTCTGTCTGTGTTCATGCAAACACTAACTCAAAAACTTAAATAGCTAGATGAATAAAATTTGGTACATAGTTTTATCATCAGGAATGTAGGTCCATATCAAATTTTGGACCAAATCTGTCAAAGGATTGAATGTCTGTTGGTCTTTATAATCGCATACTTGTGAACACGATAACTCCTAAATGCTATGACTTAGATAAATAAAAATTGGTATGAGGTCTGCTAACATTAATTGTAGATCCATGCCCAATTTTCGTTTCAATCGGTTGTAAAAAAGCCGTAGAGATTGGATATCGGGTTTCTTCGCCATTCTACGACGCGAAAAAAAAAAAAAAAAAAAAGCGCGAGCGATTCGCTTTTCCCCCCACCTTTGTTAGGGAATGGCGCATGTTACTGGCACTTGGTGTATTTTTTTCAACACCCGTATTGGGGCGGATATGAGAAAGTTTTGTGGAGACCACTCTCGCTGGGTTTTTTTTTTTTAAATGTTAAAATTAGGGAAGAAGTTAGACAACAATTAAATGGGTATCACTGAAGAAAAGATATATATATAATTTTAAGACGGTGTAAAAAATTTTTTTGTGCTATAATATTGTTGAAAGCTATTGCAGAAAAACGTCAAAATTTCATTTAATTTTTAATTAAAATTTTGAAGAAATCGCTCCGAGACACACAGTCCACCCTCCTAAGTACAAGGTGGTCATAAATCATTGGACCCATTTCAAAAATTAATAGAAAAAAAAACCTATAATGTAGCAACTTCGGTTTTTTTTTTTAAATGAGAGAGTAGATGAAAAAGTTTTTTTCCCAGATAAGGTAACACGCCGTTACGCACACTAAATCTGCTGCAGCGGGAGACTCCCAACGCAAATGGCTACCGTGCAGCAGAAGGCTTGTCTCTGGTTCCACGAACGCAAATCAATTCTAACAGTTCAAAGACGTTTTCGCTTAGAGTATCGAAATTGTTAGTCTCCAAGTAAGAACTCCACCAAGCGTTGGTATGAACAATTTAAGGGAACAAGAAATGCGCATCATAGGAAAGGCGCTATACGACCATTGGTCTCAGACGAAGTTGTTGAACGAGTGATGGAGACTTTCACTCTTTAATTGCTTAGTCCAACGCTTGATGGAGTTCTTACTTGGAGATAGACAATTTCGGTACTCTAACCGAAAACGTCTTTGAACTGTTAGAATCGATTTGCTTTCGTGGAACCAGAGACGTTCCTTCTGCTGCACGGTAGCCATTTTGACACTTGCGTTGGGAATCTCCCGCTGCAGCAGATTTAGTGCGGCGTAATGAGACGTTACCTATTTGAAAAAAAAAAAAGCTTTTTGAGCTACTCTTTCATTTATAAAAAAACGTTGCTAGATTTTTTTATTAATAATTTTTGAAATGGGTCCAATAATTTAAGACCACCCTGTATATTTGTGACAAATTTGGTAGCTCTAATTCCAAAGGTCTCCCCTTCAGAATGCCAAAACACACAGAGACTCACATTCGCTTTTATTAATAATAGGGATTGAAACAGACAAATATTAGCATAGTAAAAACTGTAATTTATGCAAAAATGATTTACCTGTTTCTAAGCAAACTTTCATTATGTTAAAATGAAAACTTGCTGTATTGAGTTAAATGTTTTCGAACGGCCGACCTTCATAGGAAGAAAAAGAACTTTTATTTCTTTTGAATACATCACGCCACCTTAAACGGGTCTCTTTAGACAGGTAAGATTTATCAGTGTATATTGATATGAAAATCAAGAGAAATGAAGCAAATTTCAATGGATCTGGAGAAAGGAGTTTTTCCAAACTAACTTACTTGATATCAGTTCAGCAAGGACATTTAAATAATCGGCAATTATAGCTAGCCAACGCACAAAAATCTAATTTTGCGTTCAATTGCAGATAGTTAATGTGAATAATTTCAACACTGGTCATCGAGTGAAAACTTGAATTATTGAGTTTAATAATTTTCAGATCGTTCTATAATTTTTTCACACAGTGTGTAATAGATGAAATAATAGGATATTTTGATTAATCTACGTGTTAGACAGAACTATTGTCCGAAAAAACCATTTTTGGAATTATATTTGGAACACAATAATTCAATAACCAAAAGAGATGGACGAATGAAATTTGGTAAGTGGTCTTTGCACCAAAATTGTACATCTGTCTAAAAGTTTTGGCGAAATCCATCAAAGAGAAGTCTCTCTGTTTGTCCGTCCGTGTGCCTGAACGCTATAACTCATGAACACAACAAGCTAGATGGATAAAATTCGGCATATGGTTTTATCCTCAGAATTATAGATTAGTGTCAAATTTTGGTCTAAGTTTGCCAAAGGATTGGCTTTATGTTGGTATGCTTATTCGTGTGTTAATAATATAATGACAATAACTTAAAAGCGCATGAACTTTGACTTTGATATTTACACCATAATTATAGATCAGTGTCAAATTTTAGACACAAAAGAACGAAGAAAAGAGGCTCTGTTCCAAAATACACACTCGATTATTTTCATTAAACGGTGAAGTTAAGCCCAAAATCCGCCATATTGTAGAAGTATACGAAAGACAGTGACGTAGGGACCGGAGGGTATTAATGCCCCGGATGCCAGTTTTATAGGTCGCCATGGTTTCAAAACATTGCTGCATTTATACCATTTTTTGAAGTGAAATATGACGAGGAAGCGTAAAAATAATACTATGCCCCGCGCACTATTTAGGCTTGCTAAACCACTGATGACGATTAGGGTAAAAAAAAAAATCGTATTATTTCCTTGGCACACTTACCCTCGGAACGCCACTGGTCACGGTGACAAAATGTTAATGCGTGTGTGCCACTTTTTAAAGTCGGATACGATGAGAAGGCAAAAAAAATACCATACCCTGTGCCCCGTTTATACAAGCATAGCCACTTATGATGACGGGAGGGGAGCTAAACAATCTTATTATGACCCGGGCGCCACTTACTTTCGCTACGCCACTGACGAAAGAATCGAGAAGAGAACAAACTCACTCGTTATTGTCTTTAAAGCTGGACATTCACGAGCGTTCCTCTCCATGCAAAGGGCGTGGTGACCCTCCACACCATTTGATTCCTCAGCCCATCCATTTAGGTAGGTCACTCACAGGCCGCTCCGCACAATCCCATTAGCTACGGGCACGCCGATCCCCTATGCATCTACTCCCCCCACCACATATCCGGATTTCTTCTACAGCGAGAGAGTCACCCGACGTGTCTACATTGGTCTCATTTTCGCATTTATGGCTCGACAGTCCAAATGGATTTTAAAAGAAGTTGAATGTTCAAACTTGCAACAGCACCATGTCAATTCTCATCGCATTTTCGCATTGACGACTGGTTTCGGCACGGCGCGACCGAATTTGCGTAGAGCGGAGTGATTGCGAATGTCCAGCTTAAAGCTTAAATATGGAAATCAAGATCATACAAAAAAAGTCAAAAATATAAAAATAAACTCAGAGTTAACCAAAAATAACCTAAAACAAACAAGGGATCCATTCTAGTCCACTTTTTCAAAGGCTAAGATTTTATAATTATTTGAAATGGATTCAAAATAATAATTGGGAAATTTTTCTGTAACGCCATTTCCATTACGCCAAACATAGCTTCTCATAGCCCGAAATTTTCCCAAACAAAGGACAATGTAGATCCGAACATCAAAAAGCATATTTTCAAAAGAAAGAGAAAAAACACACATCAAAACGCTAATATGATTGGTTAAAAATATTAGTCATCTGGCTATATTAAAATAGCCTTCATAAATAAAAAAACTCACCCTATGTCCATAGTTTAGAAATGAGGGGAAAAAACCCTTAATGTGATCACAAATTCACGCTAATTTTCTCCAAGAAGAAGGAGTTATTAAAGAAAATACTAGTCCCATGGCGCCATCTATATTCGAAGGAACAAAACAGAAGAGGCAGAAACAGGAATTTTTTTTTAGGGAAAGAAACCAATCCAGACATATTAAGGAAAAAAGCCTTTAGTTTCCATCTACGCCTCAATGAATATGATTTTTTAATAGATTGTATATTCCAAGCTGCGTTCAATAAATATAATGCTTAAAAATATCGTATCAAGGGCATACAGAAAACAAGATAGACTAAATCCATTTCTCATTTCAAAGTTTAGATTATCTATATTAACGTCCTGTTTCGAAGCAACTCGAGGGCTATTTTTGGATGGACGTCGTAATTTTGAGTAAGTGGTCAGATGACGAGGACGATACCTGATCTGGCACCTCCCCTGCAAACTTCCGCACCACACCAGCGGGACGACGTTTCAGCTACATCAGATTTAACATTATCATTTTAGAGATATATAATAATTTGATGTCTTTTCTCCATTTTCTTAAGCGGGGCATACACGGCTGCTCCACTCTGGAATTTTTAGAACACGGGAAGGAAAAACCAATCGTCAATGTCGAAAACCTGTAAAATTAGGAGCGAATGATTCGAAATGGTGGAATTCAAAACAACACAAAATCCGAAACTTCATCCGCAAATTCCTATTTGGGACCTCGATGCGAGGGTAGCGGCAAAACAAAGGATCTGCCTACATTGGGACTTCCGCGTCGCGGCTAAAAATGAAACTCGTAATCCCTTATGTGGGGGAGGAGGAGAAAAAGGTGGGAGGAATTCTGTGACTTTGAACCTTGTCTCAAAACAAACTTTGGAACATCCGAGAATGCTTTGCCTAATTTTTCGACTAAAATGGGTGGGAAAAAAACCGGTGTTAGGACAAATGACATAGCGCCTTCTTGTGAATGCGCAGCTTTAGATTAAGTTTCTAAAACTGTGAGTCATACCACCAAATGGAGTCAAGGATAATAACATTGGCGGGCTACGAAAACTTTTGCAATGTTGTCATCTTTAAAATTCTTCTATAGTTGTAGATAGTAAATAATTAAGAAAATCATCTTGAATCAATGCATTTCACTTACATTTGCTAAAGAACTTTTTTATAAATAACTTCTTTGTTCATATTAATTAATGTTCATTACACGCTTTTATTTAAATTGACTTCTTTCATGTTTGAAAAGGATATTTTTTAAATCGATTTTTCACTCACTTCCTAAGGTATTAAGAGTTCCGACATTTTGTATGTTTATGTGTTCCCGATAACAATACATGTTTTAATGTTTTCAGAACTTGATTATCATTTAATCAATTGATTTTAATTTTGATTTCATATGAGTGGCAATATCTGGTAGTGAATTTGATTAAAAAAATTATTATAGTTTTCCGAAATATTTATAATAATAAATGACGAAATATTCTGCAACTAACCCATGAAATATTCTGCAATAATACTACTACGACTAAAAAGTAGAAAATAATAAAGTAGTTTTTTTATTTTTATTACTTTTTAATATACTTTTATTAATGTATTTATGACCAAAAATTAATTTTTTTCCAAATATATGGAGATTAAAACAAAATAGCAAAAGAGTGATGTGCTGAAAACATTATTATAAAAAAGAAAATTTTAAACATTAAAAATCAAAAATACATTATAGATGCGATTAAAAATTCCAATTTACGTAAAGTTTTTCCATCAATATCTCCAGTGGTTTAGTTGCAAAATAAGCAATGCTGGAACGCCCTAACCTGGATGACAAAGATCGCGATGTTTTAAGGAGGTTTTTAGAACTTTTTCTGTTTATTTCTCGTAAAAAAAAGCAGTCCCGGCGCAACTTCACTACATCCCTGGCATTCACGAGAAGGCTAGCTATGCCATTTGTCCCTAAGACTGGTTTTTTTCCCCACCCATTTTAGTCGAAAAATTTGACAAAGCATTACGGATGTTCCAAAGTTTGTTTTGAGACAAGGATCAAAGTCGCAAAATTCCTGCCACCCAGACACATCTCCCCCCCCCACGCTGGGGATTTCGAGTTTCATTTCTAGCTTCGACGCGAGGTGCCAATGTAGGCAGATCCTTTGTTGTGCCGCAACCTTCGCATCGAAGTCTCAAATTGGAATCGGCGGATTTAGTTTTGGATTTCAAATTTTTTTGAATTCCACCATTTTGAATCATTTGCTCCAAATTTGGCAGGTTTTCGATCTTGACGATAGGTTTTTCCTTCCCGTGTTCCAAAAATTCCATTTTGGAAGGGCGGTGAATGGCCTGCTTTACAAATCTATTTTAACCTCCATGTTTCTGATAAAAATATTTTCTAACTTTATTACACTAATAAAAGCGAGCTTTTAAATTTTTTTTATCTTTATTACTTTTTAAACCCTATTTTCATGGGTTTATTTTTATTTATATATTATTTATACTGATGGGGGGGGGGGGCGAGTTCATCGAAATTTTTCGACGAAACTGCAGTCGTGACGATTTTTTCAGGCTCAGAAAAGGGTCGTAGTAAGGAAGTCTTGCCTTATTTAAAATGTGCCTTATCTGATATTCCTACTCCAGTGTTGGTTGCTTTATCGAAGAACACGGACTCGTCGGTCCTCAATCTCCGATGCCTGATGATTTAATTAACTTTAGCTGTCACTAAAATAGGCTTTAAATATGAATTTGGGTTTCCTGAAAGGGAAACTTATTAATTGACCGAGCGAAGCAAGGTCTCTATTTCAACTTCACCGTTCAGCATTTCATCTCTCCGTAAATTCATTTGTTATGCAGTCACGACCAAACGCGTTGTTCGATTTCTTCGAATTTGGCATGAAGGTTCCTTGAGGTCCTGAAAAACGACGTAATATATATTTTTATTTGTTGATTCCGTTTTCAGATGGTGGTCATGTCAATGGTTTTAGTATGTTGGCGAGTCAATGGCGAGTTTGGCACCATTAAAACATTTAAATCATTTTTGTAAAAGAGAGATATTTAGTTGTAATTTTGAAAATACTGATAAAAGCAGACATTTAATTGGAATTTTGTTAGTGCTGATAAAAGCAGGCTGTTAATTGCAATTTTGTCAGTACAGATGAAAGCAAAGATTTGTGTAAATAATTCGGGTAAAAAAAAAGACTCTTATCTGTCTTTTTTTATGCTAATAGGTTTTAGAAAATAATTTCATGTTGAGAAATGCTTTTTCGAGTTTAGTTCTGTCTAATCTTGTTTTCCTCTTTTCTTGAACGTATGTTTGTTCAAAGATTTTAGCCAAACGGTTCATGTTATAAAAATTTGAAGACTACTTCCACTCACGATCGTAAAATTATTTTCAGTTAATTTCAGTACTTTTTTTGTTGTAATTTTATTACAAAATTAATGTATTCATTTTGTAAATACAGGGAGTAAAAATTGTGCATAATATAAGAGTGCAATATTGTTCATTGATTAGTTTAAGATTGTAAATATAGCTTTGTAAAATAGTGTATATATGGGGGCAGAGAGGATGCTCTCGAGATACAAATATGATGTCTGATGCCCTTGGAAACAGTATTGTCTTGGAAAATAAACGACAACCACTGTGCAAGCCTTTAAAGACTGCGATGAAGAACCGATCTTAAGCGGGCCATTCATATCTCTTCCAAAATGAAAATTTTGGAACACGAGAGGGAAAAAACAATTGTCAAGGTCGAAAACCTATGGAAAATAGCATAGCGGTTGGGAAAAGTCGGACTTCAAACTAAATAAA
Organism: Araneus ventricosus; assembly: GCA_013235015.1. Lineage (NCBI taxonomy): Eukaryota > Metazoa > Arthropoda > Arachnida > Araneae > Araneidae > Araneus > Araneus ventricosus. The sequence continues at coordinate 46,477 of BGPR01011980.1, forward strand.
ATTCCGGCAGTTCGTGAGCCGATTTTTTGGCGAGTAGTCGGCACATCAGACGATTGACTAGATCGACACCCTGCTGCGAGGGTAGCAAATCTGAAATC